>JAUPMH010034999.1:0-10389 GCA_032270665.1 Metridium farcimen
TTGTTTGAGGTTGTTTTTATAATTTTATGAGAGTTCAAAGTTTGGGTTGAAAATTCCATGTTTTAGCTGAAAATGGCTTAAAACCGATTTTGTAATCGCGCGTTTGATTTCGAACCAAATTGCACTTCACTCAGTTCAATTACCATTATTTATTGCATGATTTATTACATTTATTTTATTTATAAAACAATTACATCGCAACCAACATGCTGAATTGCGGATTACAAATAAAATAGTAGTATATAGATATTAATACATGGGCGCGAGGAGATATGAAATTTATATTCGAGTGTTCAACTTGATATCGTACGAGTGAGCCAAGCAAACAATTGAGATATCAAGATTGAACACAAAAAGATGAATTCCATGTCTCCAAGCCCCCATGTATAAATTTGTTTATTAAATAACATAGTGTTCTGAATCTAGAAATTATTTTTTTTATCAGTGTGAGAAATCCCTATAAAACACTGTATGTTATATGTAATGTTTACAACATGAGCGGCCGTGTTGTATCGGTATATTCAATCACAAGCCGAAGGCGCGTGATTGTATAGCCGATACAACACGGACGCGAATGTTGTAAATTACTTGTGAAATCCATAAGCTTAAGTCCTTTGTTATGCCAGTAAATACAATGATCTAATTGCTGTACGCCTTATTCTCTTATCGCGGTAACAAATAAAATGTACACGCATTGAAATGTATGTGGATGACTGGAATGTACTTTAAGTCTTTCATTGTATAGAGTAGAACAATACTATCTAATTTTTGGACGCTTTGTTCTGTTTTCACTGTAAGCGTATGTAAATTGTGAGCTTCGAATGCTTAGAGTGTTCAATTCGATTTTGACTTTTGTGCAAGATGGCTGAATGTAAGGCTGGGAGCAGATTCCGGTAGCCGATGAGTGAGGAACAAGAGTACAGTTTAGTGAAAGGTACTGTTTCTAAAAACACCCAAAACAAACATGTGGGCTGTTAAGATTTTTGAGGACTGGCAAAGGAGCAGAGCAGATAAATTTCCGAAATCTTTCCATGCAAAGTAAAGAACAGGAACAATTTGTAAGCAATGTTTTAGCAGCACCCTTGATTTCTGCATCTGATTGGTTGGTAGAAAACACAAAGTCACTAGTGGTTGTATCTAATTAACATTTCAGATACCAGTCACTAGTGGTTGTATCTAATTTACATGTTCATTGTTTTAACCCCTGTTTTCCCTGACGATTATTCAAACCCTCCCCGTGCTTAAAGCTTGTATGGGCTTTACAGGGGTGCTCATGTGATCTGATTACTCATATCAGATTGGCTGGAAAGCTTATGAATTATTAATGAATTTTACAAATAAGAATATATACATGGTCACGTGACAGATTTGCTTTACAAACCCAGTGGCTAATAGTTACTGAATAATATACAGTTTTTTAAAAAGGTTGATAGGAGAAAGTCATTCCAAGATGCAAGCATAGCTGTGGGTATCACAGTGGGTACCCTGTTGCAAAGCCATTTAAAGTAACCGTTGTATGCGATATACAAAGGCGAGTCGAAGACGCGCCGTTGTATATATCGCATACAGATGGGAAGCGAATATTATTGAACCGCCAGTCGTGACTCGCCAAGGTTTCAAATAGCTTTATTCATCAATTCAGTTCAGGCATATTCGAAATCTATACATAGATTGGTATTACATAGATACGAGTTAGTTACAATTCGTCAGTAAGATTAACATTGACAGTGAGTTATATCTACATACCCGTTGGTGTCTCTAGGTCTCACGAATAGTGGCAGGAGTTCGTCTTAATCACTAATTAGTTATTGTTACGTCATAATTACGTCTCGATTTCGTGTTATAACGAAACACTCCCCCCGCCTTGTTAAAAAAATTCCTGTCTTTAGTTCAAAAAGGATTACAAATAAGTTTGTAGAATAAACCAGTGTTATAGTGTTGTATCAATATTAATTCAATGTCTTAGTATGTTCATCTTTTTCTTCCATTGGAATCAAAACAATCAGCTTGTTCACTCATGCTCGTTCGATAGTAACAAAACCCCTTCCATGGTACTCGTTGACAGCTTCTCCTGGTTTTGGGTTTTTGTACTGCACTTGTACTCGTCTCATTTTTCCGTCTACTCCAGGAAATACTTTAAACACAGTCCCAAGTTTCCACTGTCCTGTTATTTGATTAGCGTCTTGAATGAGAACCACGTCTCCTTCGCAGAGATTACGTTGTGCGGTGTGCCACTTTGGCTGAATTAGTAGACTGAATTATATTCAGTACCATAAGTTACAAAGTGCATATGTATATTGGGTAGAATTTTACAAATCTTTAGGTACAGGCTATCTATAACAACCACAAGGGCTTACCTAGATAGTCTCTGATCCATTTCCTCCAGAAATAATTTACGACGTTCTGAACAAATTCAAATCGATGACGGGGATTCGAAGTTTCCTTAAATGGCCCACTTGGTACTCTCGATGTTGCTCTCCCTAGTAGTAAATCACTAGGGCAAAGATAAGTTCCATCATCGGGTGAAGTAGGATGTCTTCCAATCGGCCTCTCATTCACAAGATTAGCTACTTCAAAGCAGACGGTCTGGAGCTCTGAGAACGTCATGACGTAATCGCTAATTGCTGTTGTTATTGCCCGTTTGACTGACTTTACTAGCGCTTCCGAGACTCCATTTTGCCAGGGTGCGTCAGCAGGAGCAAAATTCCACTTGAATCCTTCTATTACTCCAAACTCTTTAAGGTCTTCTTGGTTCCAAACCTTTACTACGCTCTTTAGTTCTTCGTTTGCGGCAACGAGCTGGGTATCATTGTCCGAATAAAGTTTAGAAGGGTAACCTCTAATTGACACAAATCTCCTCAGGACCATAAGAAATTTCTCAGTGCTGTAGTCCGCAGCTAAATCTACGTGTACGGCGCGAGTACCTAAGCAGTTATATATCACTCCATACGTCTTACCAATCACCCTTTTCTTTACTTCGTCTCGAATTTTAAATGGACCAAAGAGGTCAATGACCGTGCAGTTCAATGCAGGGGCTGGCTTGAGTCTCTCCCATAATCTCCCATAATTTCCCATAATCTGCTCACTTAGCCTCTTGTCCAACTTCTTACATGTCACGCAGTTGTACCTGATCGATTTCACCATTTTCAATAGTTTGACGATCCAGAACTTCGTGCGAATTTTACTGGACGTGGAGAGTACGCCGAGGTGCCCCTTTTTGTGAACATATTCAGAATAAAGGCGGGAAAAATGATGGTCGTAAGGTAGTAGTATTACTTCATTTTTGTTGTGACTCATCTCAATCCATCTTTCTTTGCATGCTTTTTTGTGCCTCAGCAATCCAGAAATGTTCAGCTCCAGCGATGTTGTTTGGTGCTCATGGTTCTGCAGCGTTTTTAAATGATGGTTTCGGTTCTTTGCGATACATCGCCAGTACCCTGGCTGTTACTCTTATCAGTTTGTCAAAATTTGAGTACTTGTCAATGGCAATTCTCGAGGCTAGTGTGTCCTTGTCTTTACCTTTATAGTAGTTCTTGGTCAGAGTAAACGCTGTTTTGACTAGATCAGGAAGCTGCTCCTTAGTCAACGATTTAGTGATTGGCCATTCTCTCTCGGGCCGTTGGAGAAAACTTGGTCCATTTTGCCAGATGCTTACTGAGTTTATCTCATTTGGCTTTTTTCCGCGAGTTAGCCAGTCTGCGATATTATATTTGCTTTCCATGCAAAACCAATCTTCAGGTTTGGTGTTCTGTTGTATCTCACCTACTCGAGTCGCGGCAAAAGTGTTGAATCCATATGACTGTTTTTGTATCATGCTATGTACTTTTTGAGAACCCACGATGTGATAGCACCTGTGAAGCTGATATCTGCAGTGACGCTGTCGATCGACATTCTCTTTACTGAAGATGACTTCCGCTCAGGTTGTCGAAACGTCAGTCACCAACACCATCAGTCTTTCTCAAGACTGCACTACCCCGGACGATCATACCTCATCCACATTCTCTTTACTGGTGCGAGACGATTTTTTGATAACACAAGTCTGCATTTAAACTTTCCGTTGGTTAGCTTCCATCTGACATACGCGCATGCACCATAGGCTTGGCTTGATCCATCGCTGAAAATTATTAATATCGGATCATGTATTGCGTCCTTTGGCCTTAATCATCTTTTGAATTTTATGTTATTCATGTCGAGTAGATCTTGGCAGAATTGCGTCCAGTCCTCTTTGTACTTGTCCGGAATGGGGTCGTCCCAGTCTAGTCTGTCTTCTATCCCCCATAACTAGTCTCATTAGAATTTTCGCTCTGACCGTAAACGGTCCCGCCAACCCGAGTGGATCATAAATGCTGTTCACTTGTGACAAAATTATTCTTTTGGTTGGGCACTCAGTGTGTGGGTGCACTTGTTCTTGTTTCTTTTGGTTACGGGACTTTCCCTTGCTCTTAGCGGTGGTTCTTAGTTGAACCTTGTACTCGAATTCGTCTTGAAACGGGTTCCAAACGATGCCTAGTACCTTTTCTGTTTCCGATGATGTATCACTGGGTATTGTTAAAGTTTTGATATGGTCTGTTTCCTCTTGGCTAAAGATCCATTCTTTCATTTTGAAGCTTCCTTCGTTAAGCAAGTTTTCTATGTCCTTTGCGAGTTTTTTTCGCCTTTTCTTTATCGGACACACTTTCTATTATATCATCCATATATGTGTTTTCCTTGATTACCCGGGCAGCTTGTGAATATTTATCTTGTCCCATCTCAGCCGTTTTTCTTAGTGCAACAGTTGCGATCGTACCTGATGGCTTGTCGCCGAATGACACTCTCTGAATGACGTATGTGTCTGGTTGTCTTTTCGTATTCATGTCTCGCCATAAGAATCTATGGGTATGTTGCTCTGTCGTCTTTATCTTTACTGTGTGATACATTTTCTTTATGTCACCGATTAGCGCTACATTATTTTCTCGGAATCTTAGGATAACCCCCAGGAGATCATTGAGGAGGTGTGGTCCCTTCGCCCAGTAGTCGTTCAGAGTATGTCCCATGTAACGTGCATTGCGCTACTATTAAATACTATTCTAACCGGGGTTGATTTAGAGTCCAGTTTCAAAACCTCATGATGAGAGATATAGTGAATCGGGCCTTTTTGTTCCTTTGGAGTGAGTTTCCGTGCAACTTCTCGGTCAATCATATCCTCAATTATTTGTTTTTGATAGACTTCGGCGTGTTTTTCACTTTTCGCAAGTCTTTTTTCAGTTGATACCAGCATTCCTATGGCAGCTTTCCTGTTGTCTGGCAATTGCGATGGATCTCGGATCCATGGATATTCTGCAACCCATCTCTTTCCTTCCTTGTTGTACTCTAATTTATCTTCGATAAGCTTCAATTCCTTTTCTTCTTTTATTGTGTAGTGTTTACTGCCAAGGGAATACTTTCCGCACTTGCATCCTCCGCATCTTGGGCTGCATTCAACGCCAAGATTTTCTATGTTGTAAAACTTTTCCACGCTGGGCGGTGATATGTGGAGTATTTGCACATTGTTAAGCTCGTGCCCTCCATTTGTTTCTTTGATTTGTGGATGGGTTCCTCCAATACATCTACCGAAACGATTCCTTAGTAGTAGCAAGTGGCCTGAGCTCTGTTCCTTTTGTGGATGAAATCCTGCATATTCAAAGCCGATTAGAACGTCTACCTCCCCTGTTGGTCTTGTTATTCCGTCCTTTGTTACATCCTTAAATAATTTATGTACGCCGCTCAGGTTCACAGCTGGAATATCAGATGTTATTTAGTCTATGCCGTATACGTCAACTTGTAATTCTTGTCCTTTTTCGTCGATCAAGGGGAGTTTGTATTTGCAGGATACTAATTTCTCACAAACACCTCCGACTTTTACTACTGATAATTCGGCCTTTGTTCCTTTGAGTTTCTCGGCTTTGGCCCGTCTGTTCGTGATAAAGCAGAGGGAGGCGCCGTTGTCCCATAATACATTAGTCCATCCTTTCTTAGTCTGAATCCTCTGGACTTGTAGTAGGCAAGTACCGGCTCCTTTGTCGTTACATGTATTTGCAGGCACACCTGCCGTTGGTCCTTGTTCTCCATGAAGAGTTACATGATGTTTCCTGGTGCAGTCATTTATGCCACATATTTTCTTGTTTCTGCATTCTTGGATTCTGTGACCGCGCTTGAGGCACGACCAGCAAGCGCCCTTTTCCTTTAGGATGTTTCTTCTTTCTTCAACTAGTTTAGAGAGGTAAACTTTGCACTCGTTTGTCCAATGATTAGATTCTTCATGGAGCAAGCATTTGCCAAGTCTCGTACTTGAAGCATCATCTGCTTTGCTGTTGTCTCTTCCTGAATAGTGTGCGACAACTCTAATCTTGTGCTCGTTATTTGTCCTTAACTCTGTGTTCTCGTATTCGATGGCTTGTTTTTGATCGAGGAGAAATTTCAGCAGGCTGGGGAACTTATCTGTTTTGTCAACGGTGCTCCCTTCGAAGCTGACTAACTTCGACCATTCTCTCTTCATGTCTACTGGTAATTTTTTCTCGATTATACTCACAGAGCTTGTCGTGGTTACTTCTTTCTCCAATCCTAATCTCTTCAAGTCTCTGTAGCCGTCTTCGATGATGTTGACAAATTCAATGAGTCTCTTATCATCGCCGTCCTTGAGGTCTCTTGTGTTCTGAATCGTGTTCATTATAACGTCCACGATCTTTGCGGGGTCGCCGTATTTCTCGTCCAATCGTTTCCACATAGTGTCAAGGTTATCATCAACACTCTTTACGACGTTAGCTGCCTCTTTGCTGAGACACGAACGAAGAATATAAGGCGCATTTTCGGCGTTAATCGTTGGCATGACTTGTTTGCTGAAGTCTGTTTTGAATCGGGGATATTCTCGTATTTCGCCTTTAAATGAGGGCATCTTGACCTTTTCCAGTTGTAGTGGGTTTTGCCTTTGTTTTTGCGTGCTCTCGATATTTTTCTCTTTAGCGACGAATGATTCTATTTTGTCGCTTACGTCATTGTAGCGCGTGTGAATGTCGCGAATCCATCCAATCTCACGTTCCGCGCTCTTACTGTCCAAGAGCTCGAGCATCCTGTTATGCAATCCATTACTATTAGCCAGTGCAGCTTCTAATTCTCTCTCGGTTTTGCGCAAAGCCGCAGACACGTCTTTGCTTTCGTCGAGCGTTTCCATCAAGCTATACGCGTGATTTATTAGAGTTTCAAAGAGTGTTTCCATTGATATCTTTTTCATATTCATTTGTTCTAACAAATCCGAATCTTCTCTTGCTCAATTCGCATCGCTTCGTGGTGACTCAGTTCATTTATGTATTGAGTGTGAAAAGACGACGCTTCACTATAAAGCTCTTGCAGTTCTCCAATCCATGTTTCGCTTTGTTCGACTTCTTCTTTTGTCAAGTAAAGAGTATAAAGGTCGTGCTTACCTTCGACCGTGTTCCATGCATCGTGGAGCTCAGCGAAAGTTCTCTTTACTTGTTCAATACCTTTGTTTTCTTTGACGGACTTCAAGAACTCGTTTCTTTTCCTGGTAAAGCGTGCTTTCGATGTGGTCCGTATTTTCTTTGCTTCCTCTGTCATTTTGGGTGACTCGACGCGGATTTCGAATGAACCGCCAGTCGTGACTCGCCAAGGTTTCAAATAGCTTTATTCATCAATTCAGTTCAGGCATATTCGAAATCTATACATAGATTGGTATTACATAGATACGAGTTAGTTACAATTCGTCAGTAAGATTAACATTGACAGTGAGTTATATCTACATACCCGTTGGTGTCTCTAGGTCTCACGAATAGTGGCAGGAGTTCGTCTTAATCACTAATTAGTTATTGTTACGTCATAATTACGTCTCGATTTCGTGTTATAACGAAACAATTATATAGTACTTATAAAAGTCCAACGTTAGTTCTTACACATTCTACTAAAATTGTCAAGAAGTATGTCTGGCCGAGAAATTTCAAATTGAGACTTTTGTAAATCAGGACGAAATCTGTATGAGGTTTACAGAACTCGTCACGGCTTTGATTTCTTTGGTAAAATTCTCATTAATTATTAATGCATTTTATAAATATAAATAAAAGGAAATTAGAAGAATACAGACGCGAAGGAGACTATGGCGCCCGTGACGTGACGACACCGGCAAACAATGACTTGATCGAGTGGCTCTACTAACTATCTTATATATACATTTATTGTCGACACTAAAAGAACTGACTGTCTTGGTGAGGTGAGGCGACTATAAGTGTTAAGTGACGGGTGTTGCGTGACAAATCAAACAGTAGAAGACTGGATCGAGTGATTCAAACTATTTCATAATATGTACATTTGTTGTCGACACGAAGTGAACCGTCTGTCTTGGTGGCGTTGTTAAGTTGACAGCTGCCATTTTCTTCTTTGATGAAGTTAACAGACTTGCAGTTGTCTCCAACACTCAGGCAGTAAGCGATGCATTGCGATATGTCAATGACGTCACTCACATTATGAAACACGTGACCTGGGAGGCATCGTTCATAGGTAGACATGAACATGACGTCATCAGATGTAGTTGGATCTGTTGGAGAAAATAGTTTAATCTTAAACTAAGAAGTGATCATTCGGCTCATTTAAATCTTGGTTATTCATTTCCTATATCTTACACACTTAAATATATTTTACAAAGCACACATTACACAATATAATATTATCCAAAGTATAAATGCAACAGAGATCAAGACCAGCTCGATCGTTCGGTTCTTGCTTTACATAGTAGTATTTTGTTCATAATAAACATATATGCACGGTATCAAAAAAACCTTTTTCGGCGCAAAATCGTCCTTCAGCTGGAAAGTCATCAAACTTGAACACGTGATACTCATAACACTGTCTCACAAACACAGACACTTTAGAAGCACAACAGTTAGACCCACTACGGTAGCATATCTCCATCTTCTTGATCCCATCCTCTCTTGACGGGTATTGACCGTTAAGCCATCCAGGAAACTGGGTTCCACATGAGCCCGATACAGGACAAACAGAACTGATTCTTTTCTCTGTCATACGATACCAGTGAATACGATTGAGCGCATGCTTGTCAGAGGGGTGACCACTGATTTTTCTCTCTACTTGTCTTGTCGGCTCCGAGGTCGATTCATAGTGAAAGCAGGGACTCAGCTCTGATGATTAAAACGTATTTTTTTCAATTATAATTAACATTTTTATTAAAATTAACATCAATAAAAGCAAGAACGACATCAACAACAATATAAACACTAACATGAACATTAAGAGCGGATGCCTGACACGGTTAAAATGAAAAAAATAAAAATCCTTAAAACTTTGACAGAATATACTAGGTCATTATGAACTATTCATACTGTGTGAGTTTCGTTTCCATCGCATAAATATTTTAGGAGAACGAGGACAATATTGGATTTTCGAGTTTTCGATCGATTTTTCGGATCGCTCTACTGCATTGCAAAACTCGTTAAATTTCGCCATAAAAAGTGTGTGTTTCGTCATAACCTATAGCATTTCATAAAATAAAGATAATTTGTTATAAGATACCAAATTATTACAACGTTTTGACTTAAAACGAATATTTTTCAGATTTTGTAATTATTTTTAAATTTCCAATACATTTTCCGTAGGCAACATTTAACGCAAAATATCTCCACTATTACATCGATTCACACGACAAAATTGTATTTTGATGAAAGGGTTAATTTAAAAACAAAATTTTTAAGTCCAAATGTAACCGCTAAATGTAACCGCTAATGAGTGTCAAAAACGGGTCAGTACACAATACGACGCCAAGTTATGCAATGCAAATACAATTATTTAGCTGGTTAAATAGCTTTTTTTCTTTCAACAAACAATTTAAAACTTAATTTAATACTCTAGCAATGGCTTTGAAATTGTTTTTAAAAGAGTGTTACAAATCGAAACAAAACGTTTTAGAGCGGTTCAATGTGACTATGTCATGGTCAAGCTTGCATAAATATCAAAATAGGCGTCACAATTGCACTTCAATTGATAAAAATCCTTTTTGGAACTTATCATAGTGAAATCTAACAGATAATACATGGAACTATCTTACCGCTTCTCCAACATAAGCGCTGACTGGCCTTTACTTGTGCTTGAGTGAGTGCCTTGTCATACATTTGGAAACAAGACAGCCGTCCTCTGAACGTATTCTTCACTTGGTCATTGTACTTGATGCCTCCGATTTTAATCTGCATTCGTAAAGAGCGCCGAGTTAAGGTTACGGTCCACGTTCGCGGTGTGCTTTCACATGCTCTCAGTTAAAAGTGTGTTTACCGCGTCATTTACAATAATAATAGACATATTATATATCATTTTAAAGCTTATATAACAGAGAATAAGACTGTGTATGTTTTGTTA
>JAUPMH010035110.1:0-10385 GCA_032270665.1 Metridium farcimen
TCCGTCACAAGATGATTTGTCCGTCATAAGATGATTTGTCCGTCACAAGATGATTTGTCCGTCATAAGATGATTTGTCCGTCATAAGATGATTTGTCCGTCATAAGATGATTTGTCCGTCATAAGATGATTTGTCCGTCACATAAGTGTGCACCTCATGTACAACAGATTTGCAAAATATCATATGAAGGGCATCAGGTGCACTTTAAACAACACTCCGCAAAGCTATCAAAATGAAACAGTATATTCTTTAATGTATTGATGTTTATGTAATCATTTTTTGAACCGTATGCATTCACGTCGTCGATCATCCTGACCTTCTATAGTAATATCCATGGACGTTAACGTTTCGGATTCCATGCATAATATCATTTCTTAGTACATGAACGAAACCACAAACACTCCGAAGTCTTCGAACTTGACAGCCTGACAAACAACGTGAAAAACCCGTGAGTAGCCCGTATTGCGGGATCGGTTTTCTAATTAATTAGAAAGCGACTTTAAACAATATATATTTTCAAGACATAAACAAACGGCCGCAATGCACCTCGGATGCAAGAGAGCCTTTAACATCGCAATATATTCTCTTATAGACTGCTTAGTGAGAGCACAGATAGATAGCTTGGGCTACCTGTGGTCATACTGGCAGTTTGATGTGACACTAAATATGATTTGCATACAATAGAGTCGTCCCCTCCCTCCTGATACATACATAGATTTTGCGTGGGTCCTGTCAGCCAGAAAAGTGCGGAACTGGCGACATCATTCTTATTAAACACGTGTCTGATCACTACCGAGAAGCGACAGTACTAACCTTCTGCGCAGGCGCTCTTGTGTCAGTTATTTTTCCCCTAACCGACACTAAAAGCGCCTGCGTAGGAGGCTACGGCGAGAAGCGACAGTATAAATCACCCAAAAACAATTCTGCGAGTGCTAGAGGCTCAAAAGAAACATGCCGGTAAGAAACATCTAGAACTGTAAAATAATTGTCATCATAATTAAGATAATTAAAGAAAAATATTTCGATTTTCTTTAATTGTTAAGTCCCGGGAAAATGGCCTTAAAACCTTCAACATTTGCTTTAACACTGATCTGTTTGATTTAATTTGTCGAATGTCAATGTTGAAGTCGTTTGCCCGGGTCTTTAACCTCTTTCAACATCGATTAAACACGTATATATGTTGAAAGGGGGAGGGAAACGGCTTCAACATTGCCATTTAACAAAATCGAACTGATGTTGAAGCAATCCTTTTTAAAACGTACTTATTTCATTTAATGTTTTATATCTGTGAATATGAAACAAAATCAAAAATATATGTAATCACTTGAAAAATTCCATTTGATGAGATTTGATGGGAACATTTTATTTGTGTAAATTTAATCTTTTATCTGTTGAGATTCGGTTTCTTGCTGTAAATGTTAACCAATACCGGTGAACCAATAGCTGTTTCATATAAGTCTTTACAGATTTGTTTTGTATTTGAATAAAGGTATTTAATTTCGGCAAAATATTTACCATTTGAACACGAAATTTCATTCAGTAAATTTCATTCATTCACAAGGGTTATAAGGATTAATTATTGCTACAAAATGGCAGCCATACCCGGGACTTAAATAAGTATATAATCAGGGTGATCGATTCAGAAACACATTCAGATTTAAGAATGCTTTACATATCCGTTCTTAAGTGTGTCTAAAATACCAGAACACGATTGAAATTTGTAATCATTTTCTCTCTATGACATTGACTGATTTTGAGTTATTTTCAGCGAATTTTGTTTTGCATGCCGTACCACGTTAGCCTGCGCAAACAGACCCTTATGTGCATGGGGTTTAACAACGAGAACGTTGCTCCAAGATAGCCTTTTTAAAAGATGACTATATCCCCTAGAAATTAAGCAACTTCTCAGAATAGACAGCCAGGTGTTTTTTACTGCTTTGGTAAGGCACTCATTTTTGACAAGATGTCGCGAAATTATGCAAATTAGGCACCGATCTATAGCAAAACAAACATTTGTTGAAAATTGGTTTTGTCTACGTTTTTGAAATAATATATCAAAACTTAAAAATTATAACACTTCTAATATAGATGATATTAAATGGTCTTGAGTTGTCGAGTTGGTAGACCGAATAGCACAGCATTACAATAGTCCAGCTAAGAAGTTACAAAGTATGTATACACCTATTTAAAAATCGTTGTCGCAATCAAAGCTACAGTCCACACTCTGAAGCCTGCAAAGGATGTTGGTATTTCTACTCTTGTTATCGATTTATTCATAGCATATTTGGTTATAAGTGTTTTTATGAACATAACAAGTTTTGCAGTGATAGATGATGACACAAATATTTATTTAAAAAGCGCGTAATAAATCACATATTAGGTTCATATTACCGACATCCTTTGCAGGCTTCAGAGTGTTAACTGCAGCTTCGGCTGCGACATACAACGATTTTTGGAGGTGTAGCTTCTATGCTATCGTGTAGTGCAAGTCTGAGTGTAAACAAAGGAAGCCCAAACCCAAAATACTGCACACGATAATCGTTCGTCTTCTACTTTTCTTCAACAATGATTGATTGAAGCATTTAACGTGATCCATGACACGCTTTTCGGCTTATTATCAATACATTATCGATTGAATTGAAAAGTTTACACTATCCATTTTCAGAGCATTTTCAGCTTCTGTCGAAAAAAAAGGGCGGACGTGAGGCAAAAACCAATTTAACTTGTTTTGCCTCTAGTGTAATTACTTGATCGTGACTTAACACCATGCACATTTTAAAATGTTGATAAAGCTAACCAACTCAACATGTTTATACTATTTGGAAAGGCATCGATGTACGTATTTCTTGCTTGAATACTCTTGATAAATACTGCTCGAATATCATGGTCAATAAATATTCTCGGTGGTCGTCAGTCGTTTATCGAGGTAAGTTACTCTTCTTTTTCAAATGTTTTTTTAAAACTTTACATTTGCAAACTGGGATATACTTCATAGAAAGTGTCAAGCGTTTTAATTTATCGATTTTTTTCATGGATTTTGACTCTTGCATGGTTGAGATTTTTACGGTCCAAATTCCCCTGGCGATCTCCACCATTTCTGCTTCTACAACCAGATATATTAAAATTGTCGAGTGAACCAATCGGCTATTCATTGTTTCTTTTCTTTTAAATAACTCTTTGAAACTCAAATTGAATGATTGATTAAAGCTTGGCAACCGAGAGAAATATACCGCTACATAAGCTTACCATATGCATACTTCAGTAATCGCCTGTACTTTGCCAAATTATCATAAATTTTCTTTATTTATCTAGAGTTTAAAATGTATTGCAAATATGTAATTGTCTAACTTAATACTTTGTACATTGTTTTGCAGTTTCTTCAAAAGATATATCAACAATAGACTAAAGCCGAGGTGAATTTGGTTAGCATGGCGGCGAGTGACTTTGGCGATATATTAAAATAGGGATAAGTAAATGTTCCAGATAAACATTCTGAAGACATCAAGAATCTCCTATAAAGATATAAAGAAACCAAGAATGAAACCAAAGTTGTTGTATAGTTTAATAAACGAGAAGTTAAGGATCGTTTTATCAGGATTTAAAACCACGATTCGAAGCAAGTGGTTTTAGACCTGATAAAACACGATCTGCGAGTTTATTGAACGGCTTCATAAACTCCAACCTATATTTTGTGTTTTTGTAAAAAAAAAATCAATTTATGACAGATTATTAGAGAAAATTCAGGTTAAGGTTTATGTAAATTAGGGTGAATCTTTATCTTCAATAAGTGCCTATATATATAATATCTATAAAAACTGAAAAATTAGCCACCTGCAACTTTGATAATTTTATAGGATGACTATCAAATATTTGTGACATAATTATATGTCATGCAATGTATTGTCTCATAATACTTTTATTATATCAATAAACTTTTGCAATCATTATTATTCCATATAATCATGATAATGTTATATATCAATTCAGTATTAAAAATACTCAAATTATTATACCTTAGCCTCCTCCGCAGGCTACTCCTTTTTCTCCTTTGGGATTCCTTTGGGTTTCCTGTGGTATTTCCGAGAGAAGGATTGGGGCCGAGAGTGAGGGACGAGCGGAACTCATTTTTTTCGCTCCCAGTCCCAGTCTCTCCTCGGCTCGCTTCTCAAAAAAGGAAGCCCAAAAGTAAAAAAAAAGTTGCCTGCGGAGGAGGCTAATTATACCTGGTAAAAGTCATTTAGTTCATCAAGTTCATACAACACACACTACTTGTGATATAAATATACTTGAACACTAGTACATGATTTGTTCATTCATTCATTCCCATTCATGTATTTGCTTTCCCTGTATTGTCACCAAATTTTCAGAATATCATTTTTCTTTGCTTTTCTTGAATACAATTTTCTAAAGGGCCTCAGCAGTTCTCTCTAACTATGTTTCTTAATTTTTTTCATATTTATATTCATATAAAACAGTAGCTTCATGCAGTCCTTGACTGCCTATTTTTGAAATAGGTGTTTAACAAGAGTCTCACAGTGCTCAAAGAATATACATTTCGTGTCGAAATAAAATAATCCAGTTTAACTCAATTTTAGAAATGCAATCAAGGAAGAATGTAAAACTTTTCTTCTTCATAGGGGACAGACTTCGAAAAGACCATTAATGTAGCTGTGTCCTCAAGAGCACTGTTCAATCTGGAAGAAGAAAATGATTTATTTGTTAAACAAGGTCTTGAGAACTACATCAAGTTCCAAGTTGAACGAGAAGACCAGATACTTGATCCTGGCTCTGCATTTCCGTTTATCAAGGTTAGTCAGGTAAAACTTATGAGTCAAGACCATTCTGGGCTAGATATTAAAAACAAAATCAGTGGCGGTGGCATCCTGAGTCAATTCTTCACCTTTGATGTTGTTATAGCTTCCATCTTCAAAAGCATGGGCACACGAAAAACCTGCACGTCGCCATTTTGTTTTGAATGCATTTTGTTTCAGAGTACCACGTGATCAGTCTAACAACATGATCTGTTCTGATCAGTTTGAGTACCGCGTAATGATGTTTCAGTTGTTTGTTTATTTATTCAAGGCCCTTGAAAACGTCAACGCTAAGTTAAAAGAACGAGATCCAAACGAGAAAGAAATATTTACCATCACCTTGATGTCTCACAACAATGCTCAAGTTGGAATACGCCTGCAGAAATCTATCGAACACCACGGTACTGATAATAAAAGTAATAATAATGATAATAGTTGGTTTTGGTCTAAAGACCTGACCCTATTTAATACACTGGAGAATAAAATAATCCATACTGCACCCTTTTCAGGACAAATCAAAGAAATGGACTCTATTTTAGTAGTATTCAGACATAATATTTAGCATGCAAGTCATTGACAATATCTAGATCGATGTTTTGTTGGGGTAGATGGCTTTAAAACGTTACAATAATTTTGAAACAAGAAGGAAATAATGGAATAAATAAATAAGGCCGGGTAAATGGAAATGTTCAAGTACAAATATTTATATCAAAATACAATCATGTGCATGCAAATTAAAATACGTACTTGGGACATTATCTGTTTTTACACGAAAAATATTAATTCAACAACATTTTTCCGTTTCCCCCTCTTCCCCTTATCAATGTTGAGTTTTGGGAATGTGAAACGGTTGTCATTTGAAAGACCAATCAACATTGCTCAGGGAGGAAGGGGGTTTGCAAATCAAATTGATACGTTTTGTATATTTTTTTAAAACTCAAACAAAAACGTTCATAAAAATGTTACAATGTCCCAACAATTTTGAACATGATTGTAGATCTAGATAAGAAAATACATATATAATAGATTAGAATCAAATAGGCTGAGCATTATAATTAAGAGATCTCTTAATTTTGTTTACTTAACTTTTGAAAAAATAAGTGAATGTCCAAATTTTAATCCCCGTAAATCTAGCCTGCATAGAGGGGGAGGGGGAAGGGGAACTCTGGGAGATGGGGAACGGGGGAATCTGATGTCGAATCCCCCCTCCCTCCCTCCGGAACTTCCTGCCTGCCGGATTGTGTATCCGGTTTTCTTTCTTTCTGTGTGTCTTTTTGTCTCTGAATTAAATTGACTGTGAGTCTGTCCATCCTCTGTGTCTGACCGATTATTGCTTGTAGGTCTCCGAGACATTATATCACGTAAGGCTTTAACCAGTGGAACCAGTCCTGTCGAATACCTTAAAGCCTTCAATATCACTCTCTTCTTGACATCATACGAAAATGAAGTCACTGATGCCATTAGAAAAGGTAACGATATGTTGGCTAAGCAACACATGCATTGTTACAACCTTATGGGGCATGCTTCAACTTATGATACAGCCCGGGGGGGACTCCCTTAGAAAATGGATAGGGGTGCTCGACGGACCACTTAGGGTCTCGAACTGGCACCGTACCTTTTAGGGTCAGTAATCAGTATCTGAGTTAATTTATGCGTACCTTTTAGGGTCATTTTCAAAACCGTCCGTCGAGCACCCCTATCCATTTTCTAAGGGAGTCCCCCCGGGTGATACAGCTATTGATTAATCGACTCATTCGCGATCTATCCTTCCTTCCCGTCTACCTCCTCCTTTATCTGTCGTCCCTCTATAGCTAGTCCCTCCTTGCTTTCCTTCCTTCAGTCTCTCCTTACTCCCCATCCCTCCTTCATGCATGCACCTATTCATTTATCATTGTCGTGTCTAGGTTTGGCTGCTGCAGTGATGTCCCTTAAACTAATGAACTCACCCAGCGAAACACAGCTTCGTATTGCCTTTGACTTGGACGCTGTGTTGTTCTCTGAAGAATCGGAACAAATCTATAAAGATCAAGGTTTGAAGGCGTTCTTGGAACACGCGGAGAAAGAGAATAAAGATACCCCCTTGAAAGAGGTTAGTTGGCTGGCTAGTTTGTTGTTTGGGGATGTTTAATGGCCGTCTACAAGGACGGAGGACTCGAGGGGGTTTCAAAGTACGAACAATTCTAGAGAAAACCCGTCAAGCCGATTAATTTTCAATTTTTTTGAGATCCTTATTATTTCTTTATTTCTTTTGTATGTCCATTTAACAGTAGTTTCATGCAGTCTTAGAAAATTAAACAAGAGGTAAACATACGTACTTGTAATTGTAAGCTCCGACGGTCTGGAGCAATAATTATGCCTCAATTCCTCCCTCGCTTTCAGCTCATGTTGCTTTTTTACATTTAATATATCGTGTTTGAAAATTCCCATCGTACAGTTATCAGTGTAAACCACGGCTGATCTATAGTTATTTGTAATTTGTTAACTAAAATGTCTCGCCAAACAACAAACCACCAAAATTCTCTGCATGTTTCAGGGGCCGTTGAAACCTTTCGGTCCTTTCGCCGAAGCCATTGGACGAATGCAGAAGAAATTCGATCGATCCACGAAAGAATCTTGTCCAATCAGAAACTACATAGTAACACGTAGTACCGTTGTTGGTCAACGCGCTCTGCTTATGTTACGTAGTTGGGGTTTGCAAATCGACGAGTATTTTTCCATGGACGATGCACCAAAGAGCCAAATCTTGGAAGCAATAAATCCTCATATATTATTTGTGACTTATTGATGACGTGTTGACAAGATCCAATATGGCGACCGTCAAACGCAATATCTTTTAATGCTTTTTCAATTTCATCCATTTTCAAGTAAAACTTAATAAATGACGCGAATAATGTTACACATTCTAAATAAATGGGATTCAAATTTAAAATTATCAAACCTGCGAATGCAAATGAAGAGGATGTGGTTTAAAATGGAGCTTTGAAAAATGATTTGTTAAAATATGACATATATTGAATGCCCTTTTCACACAAGTACGGACACATCATCTCGACACGCCCACAAACTTTCATCGTCCCCAGGTTCTCCCTTCTCGTTTTTTTTTTCAAAATGGAGGAACCCTTCTAGTGCCACCATTTTGAAAAAAAAAATACGAGAAGGGAGAACCTGGGGACGAGGTTGAATTCATCAAAACCATACGAGTTTTTCGTCTCAAATTGTGTTCGTCCCGTATTCACACCAGACGACGTGTCCGTCATAAGATGAGTTGACCGTCTTCTAGTTTGGAAACGGCTAATAATTCGCTTGTATTTTTATCAATCAAACGATAAACAATGACCATATTGTAGACTCTTTTAATATTTGATAATTATATATAATACAAACGACAATTTAAAATATATTCAGTTCTATACAAAACCATTCATTATCAAAGAAGATCATTTTATCAACTTGCTAGCACCAGTGCAGATAATGAAACGCATATTAATAATAGTATGTCAATTCATTGATGAAATTATATGCTTTTTTGACTTTCCTATCTATAGTTTGTGCCCGGGGGGTACTCCCTTTGTCCAAGTGGTAGGGGTGATCGGCGGAGGTTTTGAAAACGACCCCTAAAAGTTACGCACTGATAAAAATAACTGACAAAGCCTTGTCGATTTCTACCCCCAAAAAGCAAAAAAAAAAACCAAGTAAAAATGACTCTTAAAGGTACGAAATCATGTTACGTAACTGATTTTTGAACCAGAACCCTAAAAGGTATGCACAGGAAATATTTTTACCCTAAAAGGTACGCCACTTGGACAAAGGGAGTATCCCCCCCTCCCCCCCCCCACCCTCGAGTTTGTGAAGTTAAACTGAGGCACAAATAAAAACACGAGTAAGAAACACGTACAACTAGCCTAAGAATTACTTCGTTCATCTTTTAGTCATCGTTTTAATAATAAAAATAGAATTATTAGCTGTAAATAGCCTGCGATGGTTTGGAAATTTACTGCGCAAAGGCCGACATACGAAAACAATTCCGTATACAATGTAGACTAGCGGTTTATATACGCACATTTTAGACAAGATCCCCGCTTGTCTTATAAAATGACCACCTTTATATAACGACCACCTCTAGACAACGACCACCTCTAGATAATAGAAGGATTTCACATAAGCGTTTTTAACATGCATATATTTTTTTGAGTATTTAACATGCAAATGAGTTGTCACCTTAGATGAGTTGTCACCTTAGATGAGTTGTCACCTTAGATGAGTTGTCACCTTGCAAACCAAGGCATTTTCATTTTCACAACTCATTTGCATGTTAAATACTCGACAAAACATATTTACATGTTAAAAACGCTTATGTGAAATCGTTCTAATAACTACCTTGTCGTTGTGTTAAGTTATGACTGTGTAAGTCTATCACAAAGGCGGACACATTACTGCTAAGAGAGTGTTAATCTATTATCGGGAGGGATACCCCTTCGATTTGTAGAATTTCTCACGTGACCTATCCTTTTTCAGGTTTCTCAGCATAAACTCTCTTTACATCAATTTTCTCGTCCCCCTTGTGATGACCATTTTGCAGGTGTTCCCTCCCCAAAACCCGATCATAAACGAACAGCGTGATATTAAAGGCCTCCTGCGTGACGTTGATGGCGTGACCAAAATAGCATAAATATTTTTCAACTTCCATATATACAAACTTCCCAAGTGAGTTAATTTTCTAGACGATAAATTATTTACTCAAAATTCACCCAATGAGAAGGCTGGGATGAAGTCGAGTTGGAATTCAAATCTTCCGATGGTGACGTATCGGTATCGATTAGTGATACTGTAGTTTGATTGGAGGACGCATTATTTTGTTTGTTCGTAAGCTCTAACGAGTTCGATAACTCTTCGTTAGGTAGTGTTGAGTTTTCGGAAACACTCGAAGTACTGTGATTTACCGTCGTATTACCGTCGAGTAACGTCGTCGAGTCTTCGGCATTCTTCGGAACACCCGATGAGGATATTTCTGAATTAATTTGTGAAATATGATTCTGCCACTCAGGGAAAAACATCTGGCAATCAGGTCCTAATGAGTCAATGATATCTTTCTGTAAGTCAATAGGTATTTGTTTTAATGGCGTTAACAAGCATTCTGAAGGAGAACTTGATCCAGCGGAATTTAACGATGACGTAGAAGTCTTTTTCTTGATAGAAGGTCTCGCTGGTACGACCGGTCGGTTTAGGTTTGACGTCCGTCGAAGTGGATGAAGTTTTGTTGGCTGTGTATTAGATCCTTTAGTAGAATTAGTAGCGTCCTCGATGGTGTCGTCTTTAAGAGCCTCGGAAAGATCCAGCAATGTATGTCGTTTGGTATCCTTCTAGGGAAATACAGAAAACTGAATTGATAATATATAAGATAAGCAAGTTTGTAAAAAAAGAGCCGGTATCAATCATTCATTAATCAATCATTCGACCAACCAACCAACCAATCATTCATTTATCCATTCATTCATTGAATCATTCATTTATCCATTCATTCATTGAATCATTCATTTATCCATTCATTCATTGAATCATTCATTTATCCATTCA
>JAUPMH010035221.1:0-10381 GCA_032270665.1 Metridium farcimen
ATTTTATATTAATACATTTATATTACATATACAAATCTTGCGCGCATTAATTTGATCATATTCAAATGTGAATGTGTGCGTTAAAAATATTCAGTTATTCCTATTCTTACTATAACTTCCGCTCAAAGCTTGAGACAAATTGAAAAACAATCCATAAAATTTTCTTAAAAATATCCGGGTTCAGTGTTGGTTAAGTTTTACATGTATAAACACAATTCGACGTTCAAAAGTTGAAAAAAATCCATTAAAAACTAGCGAGTAAACTAGTATTATAATACGTTTATAATTAAGTTGATTTTCTTTTAAATGTTTCCAATATTTTTATTGTTATTATAATGTTATTATTATTATATTCAGTTCAGAAAAACAAATCGTACAAAACTGACTTGTAAGATAATATAGCGCTGAAGAAAATCGAATAGAATATTGAGATCGATAATATCGATCGTAAGTAAATGGCGCCAACCGCGGAAATTAATAATCGATCCGACATCGACTAAAGTTGAAATATATCGAATAAATCGATAACGATATTGGTTGAATTTCAAATAAAATCGAATAAAAATGATAATATATTTGGACGTTGAGGGCACCCTTATTTGTAGGCGAATGGCAGTTTTTATTCATCATTCGGTGACGTGAATATATGAGAGATCACCATCTGTCCAAACAGACGTATTCATCTGGAATATTGATCGTTTAAACCCGCACCTTTCACTTCAATATTTTCCTTTGAAATGAGAAATGTATTCAGTGGCTTTTCGCAGCCGCTTAATTCCTAATAGATTTCGGTTGTTAATGAAATGAATTCGAGAACGTTTGATCACCTTAATTGTTGTATTGATTCTACATGCGTGAGAGAAGTAATTCAAAATATGCCTACTGTATATATAAATAGACAATTTCTTTTATTGATTTATGATCAGTCTTTCTGACCGTAATGGCCTTTCGAGTTTAGATTGATGGGTTTCACTTCAAAATAGCAGTTGAAAATCTCCCTTCTTTTGGCGGGAATAAGCTACTGATTTTGTTATCTCAAAGGAGGGAAACTTCGAAGAAGGCTAATTTGAAAGCCACTGAAACGAAACAGTATTATTCAAAATAGAATAAATTATGCATCACCTCACGTTAACCATAAAAAATAACAAAAAAGAGCCCTTAAAACTTAAAAACATATGTGTTAATGCTAAAAATATAAAGGTTTTTGCTAGAAATTTGTAAAACAGTATTCGGAATTACCGGTTGCTGAGTGAGTGGGCGACCGAAGCCCCTTAATCGATGCAAATGCAAGCACTTGCGCCTGACGTATACGGCTAATTAGCGTATTCAAATCCTATTCTGAATATCAACATTGTAAAAGCGGGCACAGTTCAGTAAGCATCGGACAACACGTAGTCTTATGCCCCTGATAAATCCGCTTTCTCTACAAGGAACATACAGATAAGTGGCTTTATTTCATTCTTGGTTGTTTAAAAAGTTGTTTAAGAGAGCGAAATGAGGCTCTTGTACTCTGTATGTGCAGTATTTGCTTTAGTGTTTGTATTGATAGCGAAAGTACAATCCATAGAGGATCTAGACGCTAAGCACAAACAAGATCACGAAGGAAGTTTGACTAAATTCTTCGCTGTGGAACTAGACCAAGATGATGAGAAGTTAGCGCGAGATATCGCTAAATTACATGGTTATGATTATGGTGGTCGAATCAGCAGTTTACCTAGACATTTTCAGCTTATTCGCAGGGAAAATCATGCCGATGACAAACGAGGCGATATTCCTTACCCAAAGTTGGAAGAACATCCGAATATAAAATGGCACGAGCAACAAAGAGAGCTCACACTTGAAAAGAGGTCAAGATATGATAGTTACAGTGATGGTGACTTGTTTGAATATTCAGAGAATGACAAGAAAGCAGATAATTCCGGTTTGGAGTACTACAACGATCCCATGTTTCGCAAGCAATGGTACATAAACAACGTCGGTCAACTCGCCGATAAAAGACTTAAAGGCCGAGATATGGGGATCCTGAAAGCCTGGAAAATGGGCTACACTGGAAAAGGAGTAGTAGTGACAGTCATGGACGATGGTTTAGACCACAGAAACCGGGACCTCAAGCCTAACTTTGACCTTAAAGCGAGTAGAGATGTAAATGATAATGATCCAGATCCACAGCCTAGAGACAAATATGACCAATATCACGGCACAAAATGCTCTGGAGAGATAGCTTCTGCGGCGAATAATAACTTCTGTGGTGTGGGCCTTGCTCCTGATGTTAAAATCGGAGCCGTTCGGATGCTTGACGGAAAAGTTACAGGAATTACTGAGTCAGAAGCCTTTGGTCTGCGTCCTGACTATATCGACATATATAGTGCATCTTGGGGTCCTAAGGATAATGGTCAAGTTATGGCTGGGCCCTCTACCCTTGGGAAAAAAACCCTCGAACGTGGCGCAAAGGAAGGAAGAAAGGGTAAGAATGAAAAATAGAAAAATGGGAATAGAAATATTGGGAATCGAAATAATGGGAATCGAAATAATGGGAATTGAAGGAATGAGAAACAAAATAATGAAAATAGGAATACTGAGAAATAAAAAGTCAATGATAACCCTGGGAGAAATAATAAGAAACGAAAAATTGGGAAGGCGTTGAAACATGGAAGGACACATGGAAGAAATTAAAAAAAAATATGGGAATAGAAATAATGAAAAATGGGAAGAAATGAATGTTGAAACTGCGAGTAATGAGAGATGAAGAAAACCAGAGATTTTTCAGCATAAGGGCAACAGCATTTCTTTGGCTGAAAATGAATATTGAAGCGGAGATGAGGGTCATAAGTATACGTCACCCTCAGCTCTGTCAAATAAAGATGGTTATTATTGCCTTAGACGAATTCGTATATGCCTACTTACTACGGCATAGCTAAAAATAATGATAATTTATTTTATTGAACTAAGGTGTAGTTTAAAGCAACGTGAAAGTACTCTTATAGTTTTACAAAAAGAAATGATGTTCTCAAACTAGAATTCTCGTTGGTTTTGAGACAGATGATACTTCAATAATAAGGACCATTTCCCTTTTTATCGACGAAGGACTTTTAGCTTGCATCCTAATTGTCAGTTAGATATTTTCTCAGGTTTCTTCGTCGTTCAGAGAAACGGATCGGGAGCTTAGGAGGGAGAAACGCAGTTCAAAAAATGACCTCGAAATAGACTGAGATAGAAGAAATCACTGGACGATAACAAGGAGGAGAAATGTTTAAAATGTTTGGCGAAATGGGAGAAACACTCTGTGAAAAATAGCGAGATATTTGAATGAATCAATGTGTTCTTCTCATGCAATTTTCTCCGTTTACGTTACAGTATAATTAGCCTGAAAAGCCAGTTGAAGTCATTCAGTCATTTCTCGTTATAACACGCTCATATTACAGTGATATTTTTACATTCGAAACAGCCTCTTCTTTATAGAGTTCTCATTTTGTATTTTTCCCCAACATTTAGGACGTCAATATATAAAAGTTTCACTTTTTTCCACTTCTTATGTGGCTGTGACATCAGTTTGGATTTTCCGTGCTCTATAACATCTAGTAAAACGTCAGTAAGCTCTTGCCTTTTTGTTGTCTGAAGTTCGAAAAGTTCGTCAATAACGAAAACTTTATTTTACGAAGTAATTGGCATTCATATATTGATACTGAGGTAATAGAATGAAATTTGTAGCACCGTAAAAAATGTTACATGCTACAAATTTCATTATATTTCCTATCGTTTATATCAAACACCGACGCAGTCTATACTAGTTTACTCGCTAGTTTCCATTCATATATTGAGATATGTTTATATATTTTTCTTCTAACGTCGGAAACGTACGCAAGTAAAGCAAGTAATACTCTAATTTCGGCGTTCACGTTTGATTTTAACTTGAAATTAAATCTCGACTCTTTCTTCCTTTTTATCGGATTCAGTTGGATAACTTTGATTCCAATTTCCTTCGAATCGGTTAGATATTGAGTAACCCTAAGTACATATCGTGTTAATACATATTT
Organism: Metridium farcimen; assembly: GCA_032270665.1. Classification (NCBI taxonomy): domain Eukaryota; kingdom Metazoa; phylum Cnidaria; class Anthozoa; order Actiniaria; family Metridiidae; genus Metridium; species Metridium farcimen. The sequence continues at coordinate 4,035 of JAUPMH010035221.1, forward strand.
TTTTCTGAAAACTATACAGCATAACGGGAAAACTTTTTTTTTATTCCTTTTTTCAGAAACCTTTAGATATTCTATTACTTTTTTTGAACAAAATGTGAATAACAAAAAACAATATTTAAATTTTGAAAAGTTTCGATTTTTTTGATACAGTTTTCTTTAGGTACTCGAGTATTCAACATGAATCCTTATCATGTAAGACTCGATATTTTTGCTATATATTTTGATATTTTTAAGTGCCGTTTTATAAACAATATTGCAAAGAAACTGCAATTAGCTAGATATTTTTGGGCACGAAGTCTTATCAAGTAAGACTCGATATTTTTGCTAAATGATTTCAAAACCACTAATTGTGGTTTTCATAAATGTTTTTAAGCTCAAGATTTGAATAGTTGGATTTCGTGTTCAGCTAATTTGATAATGGCGGCGGTAGTATACGTCAAATGCCCCCAATCCTCAAAAGCAAGTGGTCTTATTCTAAAAAACAACAATGATAACAAGATAAGAAAAATTGGCCACTAAAAGTAGTAGTAGTTTAATTTTTACCGATTAGTTTATCGTTTAAGTGAAGCCACGAAAAACGTCGAGAAAAAAAAGCAATATATATGATTCTTTTTTTGAGCCATTATGAGGAAAATAATGTATATCCTTTGCCTGTTCGAGAGGAAAATTTAACAAAATATTACTATGAATATATTGCAATATTAGTGTTGGAAATTGTGTGCATATATTTAAGATTATGTATTTGTATAGGGATATCTCTTTATCTTTGACCCGATGTGAGGCAAAGACTTTGGAGAGAGTCAACAATACCAAAATACCAAAATTGATAGAGATCTTTTACGGCTATCACGGGAAAAATAACAAAACAGACTGTATAAAATCAAAGAGCAAATTCACTTCGAAATGGTCATTAAGAATGTTAAACAATAGTAATCATAATTGGATAGAAACATTGATATTTACTGCATGATAGACATTATATTTCGATTTAAGCAGCTTTGACTGACTATATTGAATTAAATTGAATTTAAAGGTAAGATATAGGATAGAAAATTAGCAATATCGATTAAAAGATTTTGTATTCTTTTAAAGAAAATTTGGATATATTTTTATCTTTATAATGAATGTGAATTTAAAAACGAGAAATGGTATTGAGAAAAAAGGAAGAAAAATGAGAAATTGTTAGAAGAATGGCGAAATTTTGCTGGGAATATCTGAAAAGATTGAAAAATAAATTTTTTCTCATTTTTGGTGAGTAGACAGAAGATAACAAAATACTAACGATGACACAATAGTGGTTCATTAAGGGGGTCATAGTTCGATTCTGATCTATTTTCAAAATTAAATAAATTTTCAAATTTACACAAAGTAAAGTAATATAAAAAGTGTAGAAATCTAATTAACAAAATCGAAAGAACAAATATGAAAATGAGATTTGAAAATGACAGATTTCAGCGGAAGCTAGCGCACGAGGTCAGTAACATGAATTGAACATGAAAAGACACATAAATTATTGTTTTTAAGCCTTACATATCCTGTGAAATATGAATATTTATCGACACAGTAAAAGGGTTTAAGACTATCAGCTATTTCTAGTCTAAAATATACTTAGTTTCCGATTCAAAAAGCTTTAAAAACTCAGGTGTACATGTTTTCAAGATAAATTTATCACTATAGTAAAAGGGTTTTTAAAAAACCATCAGCTGTTTCTAGTCAAAACCATACTTAATTCCCTATTCAAAAAGCTTTAAAAAATTCAGGTGTTTTCAAGAGAAATGTTGTCTTACAGTCTCTATTCTAATTCATAGCAATCAAAGAGCTTTCGAGCTACGGATACCTATCTTTTTACAAGACAAATAATAATTGAAAGTTGTAGTCTGGCGGAAACGATCAAATACCGATCAGTAAAATTCGTTGCCCGGAGTCAAAACTCCGTTGATGTAAAGAATTAAAAATTATCATTAAAAAACATTAATCTCACTTCAAAGGCAATAAATACAGTCGTAAAATATATTTTCCTTGCTGGCGTGCGTTTTAATAATGCGTTTTTAGCTATAATAACAACAACGTGAATAATATGAAGACTTTCTGAGCGCGCGGACTGAACTTAATTAGTTTTTTTTGCTAGATCACGCAGGAAGGCTTCTAAATGAAATTCCTTTTGAAGTGTGGGTGTTCATTTAGGTAAATTTGCTCAATGTCATGTATTTTGGATAGTACAGGTTAAGAAAAGCAATCAAGAAAAACAAACCGGAAAATGAATGGAAAGTGATCTTTATTTGTCTAAACGGACAAAAGTTGAAATGTTTTCCCCCATGGCCAGTAATTTATGCGGGCTATTTCTTGTATTTTTGGATAAAATATTATAAATTAAAAAAATCAACTATCAAACTAAAAAGGGGAATTTTTTTCACTCAAATGAGAGGAGTTTTGTTTCGTTGAAAAAGGTTTTGAGAATATATAAGGTAAATGAATTTCCATGCGTCATCATGATATTGTTTATTTTCTATTCGTCAGTTTTTCTTCTATTTACTTATTCTTGACGTCAAAGTCAACAGTCCAATGAAAATAGCAAATATGTTTTTCTGTCAAAAAAATATATTTTTCTGTCAAAAAGTTATATTTTTTATATATTTTTTTGTCAAAACTAGAATTTTTTACAATATTTTCTGTTTTCAACGCGAGAGGTAAATCAAACAATTTTCAATACAGATCAGAATAATTGAAGTAATAAAATGAAAAAATATTCAACGAATACGAAAAACAGACAGTTTGAGAAAGAGAGAAAGAAAGAAAGAAAGAAAGAAAGAAAGAGAGAGAGAGAAAGAAAGAAAGAAAAAAGAAAGAATAAGAAAAAAAGAAGAAAAAAGAGAAAAAAGAAAGAAAGAGAGAAAGAAAGAGAGAAAGAAAGAGAGAAGAAAGAATGAAAGAAAGAAAGAAAGAAAGAAAGAGAGAAAGAAAGAGAAAGAGAGAAGAAAGAAAGAAAGAAAGAAAGAGAGAGAGAAAGAAAGAAAGAAAGAAAGAAAGAAAGAAAGAGAGAGAGAGAGAGAGAGAGAGAGAGAGAGAGAGAAAGAAAGAAAGGAAAATTAAAACACCAAGCTGAAAGAAAAAGAAAACAACTTAATAGCCATCACAATATACATTTTTCCACGTCAAAACTAATTTCAATTTTTCAATATTCCTGCCTCGTTTAATATTGAACATTGCATCTTTTAAGTTAATTTATTAAAGCACAAAAACAAAGGGAGACTGTTTAGCTGACAGGAGAAAAGAGCGAAAAGTCAAATGCATTGTCAAATAAGAATAATATCATGATATAAGGCCATGGCATCGGAAGTTAGAAAATGACAGGGCTCAAAGAAAATATAACATCATTTTTTAAAGGCACTTTCTGGAAGTCACTTCTTGAAGTGGGTGAATTAAAAACGATATTTGTAAAATGATAACAGACATTTTTTTTATTTTAAGAAAAAGAGATAAGTTTTAAATATTTCATGATATTTTTGAAAGTTGAAATTTTATAAAAAGGATAGATTTATTCAGATAAATTTGAATATAAATCAAATAATCATACCAGATATTTTTTGTAAAAGGAAGTTGAAATTATAATTATAATAATATATTAATGTTAATTTACAAAGAGATATGTTCTAGATTACATATTACATTTTTATTCCTTTTTTTACTTAAGTGCTAGGACACAAAAACATTCTTAATTTTTAAGGTTGTTTTTCTTAACTTTTAGTCTCGATCATTTAATATACTAATGTTTTATATTTCTTTATTTATAAGCCTTGCTATTAAACTAATCCAGACATGCTTTAAATTTATTCTTATAAGAAATCAGTATCTTCTCATATTGATCATGATCTTAAAAGATCACATCTATTTGTTCTATTTTAATCCTATTTGTAAGTATTGATTACAATCAGTCGTTTTTTCTACCGTGTTTAATACAGCACGAGGCGCAAAATTAAAGTATGACCACTTTTAATATATTCGCATACTTCTATGCACGGACTTTATGCTGCGAAACGAGTTTTTACACGCCTTATTCGGTAAAATCAGACAACTTCACATCAAATGTGTTTGTTTAAAGTATAAACTCCCGTGCATAGAAGTATGCCAATACATTAAATGTGGTCATACTTTTGCGCCACGCACTGTAAACAACTTTAGTCAACCCTTCATTCAATCTGTTCGTTAAAAGATCGTGTTTGCACTGTTTTTAAACATTTTTGGCCATACAATTAGCCAAGTATCATACTCCAAAAATATCTCTAATTATCCTCCTTTCATTCTGCTTTGAAAATAATCTCAAATGATCCTCTTTCAATTTACTTTTGAAAATATCATATTTAATACCCAAATCTATTTTAATCCCACCTACAGAAAGATGTTATTTTCTATTATGTTTTTTCTCTCAAATATATCTCAAATGATCCTCTTTTCAATTTACTTTTCAAAATATCATATTACCCAAATCTATTTTAATCCCACGGATGTTATATTTTCTCTTTGTTCTACAAACTTCCCTTTGCGTGTGTACTGGCTTAGTTAATATATATCCCACGTTATGTAGAAAGACACACAACTCCCACCGTAGATATACAATCGTGCACGTCCCACTGGCTGATAAACGAACATATTGACGCAACAACTTTACAGTGCGAATCGAAAAACCGTGGGCACCCAGAAATTTCGTAGAAATCGTTTATTGTTTGTTGAACAACTCACAAGCAACTCTAACTACAAAAAGTTTATCATACTACACAGTAGTCAAACTTCTTGCGGTGATATAGTTGTTTGTGAGTTGTTCAACGAACAATAAACAAATTCAAAAATATTCTGGATGCCCACGGTTTTTTGATTCGCACTGTAATAATAAAGCACTTTTTTTGTCTCGCTATTGTTCATTATTAGAGGCCACCTTCACCTCGTTGCCATAGGATTGAGTGTCGGCTTCGCGATTCGATTATATTCCCTATTAAAAAGACGGATAGGCCCCTCTTTTATATCCAGGGTGTAAGACTACCTTGATGAAAATTATCCAGTCACGATCGAGAATATGAACAATTAATATAAGCTCTTTAAAATATTGAACCTTTTTGCTTTAATAAAATCAGACTTCATAATCATTATGTGTGAGCAAAATACAGGAAGAGGTTTGAGGCCATCTAAACAATATTTTCCAATCACGATCGAGAATATGAACAATATAATCTTTACAAATATTGAGCTGTTTTGCTTTGATAAAATACTTGTTTAATTAATGTCAAATGTCTAATCAGTGATGTCAAAATATTCATTTGATTTATTTTCTTGTATGGCCTCCTTGGAAAAGAAAAAAAAACCGTTTAAAATCTAAAAAAAGTACAATAGAAAGATAATATTTAAGAAAGCTGAGCATTTTATTGGATTTGAAACCTTAGCAGGTTTAAACTGGTTTCGCTAACCGAAAATTTATTTAACGAAGGAACGAAAGAATAAACGAGTGAACGAACAACGAAAACGAACGAAAAAACGAACGCAAGGCGGAACGAACAAACGAAAAAACGAACACAAGGCGGAACGAACAAACGAAAAAACGAACACAAGGCGTAACGAACAACGAACGAACGAACGAAAAAACGAACACAAGGCGGAACGAACAACGAACGAACGAACGAAAAAACGAACACAAGGCGGAACGGACGACGAACGAACGAACGAACGAACGAACGAACGAACGCACGACGGAACGAACGAACGCACGGCGGAACGAACGAACGATCGAACAAACGAACGAAGTGTCAGTGTAACAGGAAGCTATGGGCTATTATATGTGTGGGCCACTTCAGGGTAATTTCAACTCCTCCACAGTTATTTCTCAAGATGAACTTGGTGTGTTGCAATTGAGAGCAAGGAAGCCTTAGATAAACGAGGAGGGATCATGTTGAGCAAATAGCCTCAAGTTAAGGAAACAATTAGCCAGCTTCTTTAACGACGATATCAACTTTATTGCCTCAATCTACTGGGATACATAGTGATAAGCCTAAAGGCGAGACAGCAAACCAATCTATATTTGCTAAAAAATACTACAGTTTCACGTTATCAATGCACCGCTGTACTTTTTGACAAAAGGCGCAGTTTTTATAGATAAAACAGAAAAAAATTAAACTGATTTATTAAGGATATATTTGGGCAATCCTGCACCAAATCGAAACATCGTTTGGGATAGGTTTAAAAAACAATAGAGTCTTTCCAAACAATTAACCAAACAACAGATATGATCCACGCAGTATTAGGGGGGGGGGGGGGGGGGGACCAAAACGCGGGTTTGGACTGTTGCTGTTTTTCTGGCATTA
>JAUPMH010035332.1:0-10377 GCA_032270665.1 Metridium farcimen
TGATTGATTGATTGATTGATTGATTGATTGATTGATTGATTGATTGATTGATTGATTGATTGATTGATTGGTTGGTTAATCGATCGATCCACTATTTAAGTCGATTTATGTGTTGTCATCTTTATTAACTTATTAATTTATATGCTTGTTTTCTCTAAACTGTAGTAAACTGAAAGCAGCCCAATCTGGAGAGAGTATGACGCTATACAGTCCTGGTTTTATAACAAGCAAACATGGCTACCGCCTCAGCGCGTCTGTTTGTCTCGATGGTGATGGCAAGGGAAAAGGGAAAAACATGTCTGTGTTTATTTGTATCCTGAAAGGTATTGTTACAAATACAAATACCAGACTAACTAACAATGATCTATATAGCACGTGTTGACACAACCTCTAACTTATGAACCCTTAACTAACATCAGGTCCGTACGATGCATTTCTCTACATAGCACGTGTTGACACACCCTCTAACTTATGAACCCTTAACTATCGTCAGGTCCGTACGATGCATTTCTCTACATAGCACGTGTTGACACACCCTCTAACATATAAACCCTTAACTATCATCATTATTATATCGTTATTATAAGTCTTAACCGTGAATACAATTTAGACAATTTTATATTTCTCAATCTTGCTTGTACATAACTTTAGATTTTATATTTTTCAAATATTAACCGTAACTATTTAAATTTGTATATATATATATTTATATTCTATATTTATATTTTGATATTAATATTAATTTTGTATTTAATTAATACGCAATTCAGCCTTCTGGCGTCTATGTATTATTTATAAAGCATCTATCTATCTCTATCTCAGGTCCGTACGATGCATTGCTGAAATGGCCGTTTGACAGCCGTGTCACATTCACTCTTCTGGACCAGCACCCAGATCCTACTCAGCGCAAACATCTACAGTCCAGCATCACACCCCCAACCATCCCTGAAAACATGCAGTATCTTGGAAGGCCTTATAAGACAGAAAAGAACGCCAGCTTTGGAGCCGCGAAGTTCGCCAAACATGAAGACATCGAGTCGAGAAACTACATCAAAGACGACACGTTGTTTTTGAAGATCGGTGTTGAGGGAAACAGTGAGCCTGTTGTTTCCACATAAGAAAGTTTCAAAATACAGTGATACCTCTATTAAGCGGTCACCCATTAAGCGGTCACCCTCTATTAGGCGGCCACAATAAAAAGTCCCAAATCACTATTCCTATACCTATTCTATACCTCTATTCAGAGGCCAACCTCTATTAAGCGGCCACTTTGGAAAGTTCCGAGGGTGACCGCTTAATAGAGGTACCACTGTATGATTTTGAATACATAATGAATAAGTTATTGCTAAAATCGTTGCATCGTCACCTCAAACTTTGGTGAAACTTTTTCTGGTCTTCCCATCATGCATGGGGGTGGAGCCGGCTTACGTAAGCTGGCTCATCATTGAAAAATCATTGGTTGATTTGATACAGCGTTTGCCAAAGTTCCAAAGACTGATAAATGGATCAGAAAAACAAAATGAAATTTACAATTAGCAGCGATGCAACGATTTTAGCTATAATCAAAGTGTATCATCGATTGTGATAATCAGTAATTCGAGTACAAATACAAAAAGCATGCAACATATTTAGCACTAAGAAAAGAGATTGTTCTAAAAATAACTATTTAGTGATAACTATTTTACACATGCTTGTATTGCAGCACTAAATCATAATCCTTTTAACATATTACAATGTAATAGTGCTTTCCACAGTTCGCGTCGATCAACCTGAACCTCGATAATTATCGGTAATATATGTAATGTAATAAATTCTTTAGAATTTACAGGAATGTACACATTATCAAACCTTGAAACACTTACAAATGTCACGGGCTGTAGTCAAATTCCAAAGAATATATTACACGCTATCGAGGCTGAGGCTGATGGAAGGAACTGTGAAATTGCCTATAGGTGGACGTACAGTGACGTATTTTGTTATGGTTTTGCCAACCAACCATTGTTATAAGAAGAAAGAAAATTGAAAAATCTATTGTGAAAATGGTTGGCAAATTAGTATCACAATACTAACACTTGTAAATCTACGCTCATCTATTGGCTCACATCGAGCTAGCCTGCGTTGCATCCAGAATTTCCTTCGTAATTTTCTTTGGACTTTACGGAGAAAATTCCAGATATATCGCAGGCTAACATAATGAACGTTCCTGATGAACGACCCTCAATCTATAATATGTATATTATTGCATTTCGCACGGTAGGTAACTTTCCATACAGAAAGTAATATCAATAAGGGCTAATTATAGGCACACACTCTCTCTCAGCTTCTAGCTCTCTAAATGAAACAATGTATTTTGCACAAAATTAAATAATAAACAACAACAAAAAACATGATATGTAAAATGCGGTTTAAAACTATCAATATATATCTACAATTGTGAACCAACCTTGCCATTGAAGAAGCCTAATAAAGCTTACATATACATTACTCCTTTAGCCTTGAAGCGTATTAATAATAATTAATAATAATTTAATTCTTAGCGGACTACATAATCTCAGTGCTCTTACAATACTATGGAAATAAATAAGTAACGAATAGGAGATGTAAGTGATTACAGTAACAATATGGAAAACAATGATGATGAGAATAGTAATAAAAAAAACCCCTAGGAATTAAAAAGTCTTTAGTTTTAATTTAAATGACTTTCTATTATATACGCCAGTGGTTAGACTTTCACGTCTTTTCGGATATAAAGACAATGGCTATACAGGGGCAGATTCAGAAATCTATCCGAGAGATGTCGCAATTGCAAATGTAGGGCTTTTAATTAATCCGGGGAGGTTGAGGGTCCAAGCTTGGCTGGCAAGAACATCTCGCAGCCTTACCTTTTAGTAGTTGAAATCATCAAGGCTTTAACAGCTATTTTAGTCTGTGCGTACCTTTTAGGGGTCGTTTTCAAAGCCTCCGCCGATCACCCCTAAGTACTACTTGGACAAAGGGAGTACTCCCGGGGTCCCGTCCACTCATAAATCCTTCCGCGTGACCCACGTCGGTGACTCGCCATGTTGATGCTGATATACACTACTTCTCAAACTCATTATTATTTAATAAGCGCAGGAAAAAAACCACTTCCGTGACCTTCGTTTGGAAATGTGATCTTAATTAGCATCAAATTCGCTTCGATTTTCTCCAAAAAATATCCATATTTTAAGAAGTAATTCCAAACACTTAAAAGAGTGCTAGCTTCTTCCAAAAACCTCGAAGACGCCCCCAATAGACATCACCGTATGCAAATTGCAAATTGCAATTATATCATTTACATGTGAAAGCAACAATTCCCAAGGGTAGCATCACGTAATCTGAAATGGGACAACAAACAAGGAAGATAAAGAGGTCTATTCTTGGTGTTTGAAATCGGAGTTAGCACTCTTTCACGTGTTCTAAATATACTATAACAAATCATACTACCCCACGAGCAGAGGTTAATTTCTCTTACCCTTAGAGTGACCAGCAAAGGAACTTTACTCGTCGCTCTAAGGGTAAGAAGAAAGATGTCCTCTGCTCTCAGGGTAAAGTCGTACTAGCCGCTTGCGTAAAATCATGGTTAGGGACTGTAGGTTTTTAATGAGTTTGGTGGGCTTGAGTATTTGGGTCATTGAAAAAATATCAACGTTATAATTGTAATAAAGTGTTAAACTTTTCTATTTCTAGGGGGGAGGGTCAACTCTTTTATCTGATCATTTTAGAAAGTAGTGGAAGTCTTTTCTCTTTAATTTCTAAATATAGATATGACTTGTTTTGACTGCTAACTGTTCTATTGCGTATCTCTGTACATTACATTTTGTACACATTTTTTGACTGTACGCAAAGTCACAACCAACGAATATTTTGCTTATATGCAATGTTATTGTTTGTTATGCCAGCTGGCAGCTAACATTGTTACACCACAACAATCATTCCCATCCCTAATACATGTAATACTTTGTTGCAAATCTCCATTATGAAAAGTCTAAAAAGAGCTTACAAAACGAGTTGCATTGGGTTGCAACCGCTTTTGGGACGGTCATCAATGATTTTCTGTTTTAAAAGCAATGAAAGGGGAGGTTGGAAACCGCAAAACTGCACAAAAAAGAAAAAATCGACCAAAAACCGCACAATCGCACCAAAATTTGCTAAAAACCTCAGCCGCAAGATTTTTAAAACCGCAAATCCGTAAATATCTGTGAAAAAAAACCCCCGCAAAACCGCACCAAAAATATCGCAAATACGCATCACCGCAAACCTTTACGACCCCCTCAATGAAGACTCATGTTGTTTTTTTGAAACAACAAGGGGAAGGACATATCAAAATTTTGTCTCGCTTGGATCAAAAAAAACTTCAGCTCGCCTCCCCCCTCCACCTCTCATCAAAACCGTACAGTCCTTGTTAAATTATGGCTATTTGTGCACATATTTTATGTTTACACTCGTTCGTTTTGAACGGAATTATGTAAATTACACACCGAGTTAAATCAGCCCATTGAAAATTTGATAAAGTATTTATTGAAAATTACAGTTATTGTGTTTGTGTTTTCACGGACGGACTGTGAAAAACTACAAAATGTTATTTGAACACATTAATTACTGTAAAACTTCCTCAAACAGCACAATTACTAAAAAAAAGCGAATTTTTATTGAAAGAATTTTCCAATATGCTTGGTAATAATTATCTATATTTAGTTGGTTGTTTTTTAAGTCATAGTTACGTCAATGTAATTCAACACTCCTAATGACCCAGCGGTGTGCCATTTCTTAATTTACGCGTGTTGGGATTATTTTGAAACATGCTTGTACAAATTTCGTGAGAAAAACAACTTTTACGGACAGCAGTACATATATATGCATGGCTTTTTCACTGTAACTGGCGAGGTGTAATTATAGGTGTAAAGAAGTTGTGTGTCAAAAAAGAAAGAGTTTGTTAAAATCTCAATTGACTTGTCATTGTCAAAACAAACATGGCCGTATTTTCAAACCTTGACAACAGAAAACATACTACGAGCCATGTGATTGGCTAACTTAATGGTGTATTTTTAACATGTGTTTTAATTGGCTGATTGTTTTGTGGCAGGTGTTTGCTCAGAAGATCTCGATAATTCTTTCACAACATTCACTTTGAATATAGTTCGAAAGAATTGTGGATTTGTTCAACGTGTTCCACCAAAATGGGTGATATTAACGACAATATAAGTCAAACAAGCCACGACACTTTGAGCCAAAGAAGCATCAAGAACCTCTCCAAAGACGATTATGAAGTGAGTTTTTTGAACTTGTTTGCACTAGTTTTAAATCCTCAAATATTTCACTTTGTTTAACCATGAATACATAAAAAACTTAAGCAATTCAAATATAATGTTTCTACATGCTAGAAAAATATCACGACACATTTCTTTTAATTAGGAATCATTAAACTATACCGGAATTTCAAATTACTGAAAAACGCATTTTACGTTAAATTTTTCGCTAAACTATGGTGAAATTCTCATTTTTAAATAACAAAAATTTGCATAACTCGCTAGCTGGCTTGGAATTCCTTAACATTTAGTAAACTGAAATAGTAATTCTTCCCGAAGAAATAATTCCTTCGCTAAATAACAATATAATTGATTACAATTACAAATTGTTTGAAGATTCCGCATAATTGTTTGAATTTTAATTTTTAGCAAATATGAAAAAACTAACAACTATTCGGGTGTTAATGCTCACCTTTGCATATTTGCATCGCTGACAAAATAACAATATTTTCGTCATATTTTTGCAGGCATGTTTAAACAAATTATTAAAGAACACCTTCTTAATTCAGTTCGTAAAAAAATATTTAAATTTTAAGGAAAAAAAACTTGTTTACTTAATTAATGGAATAGACTTTCCTTGACAGAATAAAAAAATTCTTAAATTCGGTTATTCAAAAACAGAAGTAAGGTAATCTAAATTTTCGACTTTCTTGTACACAAATAAAAATAAAATAAAAGTTTTAATCTGAGTTTCACCGTTTCCTGAAAGTTATATTTTGTAAGTTTTCTTAGCAATTTAGAGAGGAAAATATGTAGAATTTTAAATTTAAAAAGGTAAAAAACAGGTAAAAACATTTTTATGTACATGCAAATTTTTCTGTTCAAATCACTATTTCACGGTGAAGTTCTGAAAATGTACGCTTACGTGTTTTGTGCAATTCTATAAAATATGCGCGTGATTTATGAATTTTTAAAAGCCTAAAAATTAATAGCGAGACATAACACACCTTTGACTGGTAACTTGGTGTTAGCCATAAGTCAATGATATAAATGCATGCATATGTTGGCTATAGAATGGAGGCTACGAGAATCTTCAACAACCGACTGACAACGAGGCCCAATACGAAAATATCGAGGTAATTTTACGACAACTGCACGTACGACCTACTTTCGCACTTTTTTGAAAATATTGAAATCATAAACTCACTAGTACTTTAACGTATTGTGCCCTTGACCTACTGGGTGTTAACCAAAAGTCAATGATATAAATGCATGCATATGTTGGCTATAATAGAATGGAGGCTGCGAGAATCTTCAACAACAACCGACTGACAACGAAGCCCAATACGAAAGTATCGAGGTAATTTTACGACAACTGCACGACCTACTTTCGCACTTTTTTGAAAATATTGAAATCATCAACTCACTTACACGTATTGTCGGTTTTCAATGTCGATTTACTTGTGATACTGCATCTCTTGTGATCAGTCAGTCAGTCAGTCATAGAACTATTTAATGTAAAGTTATTTTAAGGAAGTATTTGTGGAGGGTTACAGTCAAAACACCTGAATCGTGAACACGTAACTCATTGTTGAGTTGAGTTTTCGAAATTTGTTTCCATTAATCGATTTGAACTTGGAATATTGAAAACGAAGATTTCATTATTCAAAACAAGAATAGTTTGAAAGTTCGATTGTTGATTGGACATAGAGTGCAAATAATATGCCCGTGAAATAGTTTGCTGACTATTTAGTGCAATTTTATGCTAATTCTATTGTTTTCTATTGTTTAATTAGAACTATTTAGTACCAAATTAGTACTACTTGTTTCACGGGTTTATTATGTTTTGACTGTAACACGGGAAACAACTTTCTCGAACGACGCCATCTTGGAACTGTTGGCGATGCGACAGAAATGCTTCTGATTGGATTATACTAACCGGAAGTGCGCGCGCGAAATCACCTGGTAGCCTCTGGCTATTGAATGTTTTGCACCGATTAACGCACCGAAATGTTTGCGCTACTAAAATAATTAATGGTTGATTTTCTGTTACTTGTTGTTGTGGGACGACATTACAGATCCCAAACTGAGAATCAACAAGCTAGCAACAAACCATACTTTGCATTGGTTTTCCATACAATTATCATTTGTGTTTGTTTTAGGAAAGACAAAGCCGTAGCAGTAGTGCCTCTAGCCGTACTGGTAGCATACGATCAAATACAAGTAGCTTGAGACCTGAGAGTCCTGACTTTTTTCCTGTCTTTCCTCCAACGACTTGCTTGGTTTATCCTGATGATAAATATGCGTGCGTTAAGTGTAAGAAGATCCTTTGTCATCCTGTACAGATACAACCGTGCGGTCATCGTGTTTGTTACCAGTGCTTCAAGGAAATCGTCAGGTGAGCCTTTCCCCTTTCCCCTTCCCCCTTCCCCCTTCCCCCTTCCCCCTTCCTCCCTTCCCCCCTTCCCCCCTTCCCCCTTAAACTCCTTCCTCTTAAAACGACATGGACAACCTAGCCTTTATTCAATGTCAATCCTTTGTTTAACATTTAAAAAATGTATGTTTTCGTTTTCAGCAACGACAACCAGCCAATATGTCCAAAAGATGATAAAGATTTCGAATCTGACGTCCCTGTGAGTAAACGCTAAGTTTAAAGTTGTTATTGTTGTTGTTTTGATGTTGATTTTTGCGGAGAGAGGAAAACCGGATATAATCCGGAGAAAAACACTCGTAGCATGAGAGAGAACAACACATCAAACAAACTCTAGCTGTTCACTTGTTGCTCGAGCCGGGAACCGAACCCAGTGTTTTAACTACTAGACCATACATGACACCCATGGAAATACTAGTCATGAAGATTGTTTTAATGTTGCGGCATTTTGTTCGTCTTTTTCCTTATTGTTCTTTCTCTTTTTCCCTTGCCCACCATGGTGTATTTGTGTGAGCAATATGTTCTTAATATCTTAATATTTCTTAATGTCTACTTTATTTTCTTGACTAGAGTCTTGACAAGGCATTTTGGAATGAGATACAGGCCCTGGATGTGAAATGCAAGAACGTTGAATGGGGTTGTAAATGGGAAGGATCAGTCATGCAGTTTGATGTGAGTACCGTATGCTATTACATTATACATCTGTTTCGTAGTAGCCTGCGTCACATCCGGTAGAAAAAGCCGTTCCGGATGTGACGCCGGTTATTTCGTAGTCGCAGCCGAAGCGGCTACAGTCAACACTCCGATCACTGAAAAGGATGCCGGTAATATGTGCATTAAGCGTTTATTTATAATTGTAATATTTAAAAAAAGTCTTTGTTTCATCATCGACCACTGCAACAATAGATTTTATTAATTTTAACTTTTATTAACGGGTGCACTTCAATTGGAGCCCAGCTCTAGCTGTTGAGCTATCCATCACCCGGTTAACTTTTATCTTTTTATTGTATATAATAAACCGGATCGAAATATGGCGGCCAATTTGAATAACAATTCTTCTTGACTGCCCAGCCTCGCATACATGTGAAAATTGTATTCCAACGTGAACACGAGGCTAGACAGTCAAGAACAATAAGAGTACGCCATATTTCGATTCGGTCTATAATTACTTTTGTATAACTTTTCTCAGTTTTTTGGGTGAAAGCTTTGTTAATAAATAGAATAAATAAATTAAAAACAGGAGAAGAAATACGGACATATTCTGCAGACTAGAGTATGGACTGTAGTATAAGTACCGACGATTCAGTGGTAAATAGTCCAAAATTCATTGATGGATATTCCAAGGAACTGTGTAATGCACCGCGTACTGACACTGTGTTATAATTAGAGATATGCACATCTTTATGTCACCTTGGTGCCCAGTTTAGCTTTAATGTTAATTGCCACAGCATTGTGCAAAGTTTGACGAAAATATTGTGGAAAAGGGGACAAATAATTGGGCGACAGTTGGCAATATTCATCAAATATTATTGAGGCTGAGTCGAGTGTGATATGAATTATTGATCGAGGAGGATAAAGATCCCTCCGAGATCTGCTTTATTCTTCATATCATACGAAAGCTGAATTAATTATTGTATTATTATTCGTAACACCTATTTCAAAAAGATAGGTAATATAATGAAATTTGTAACACCCTAAAAAATGTTAATGTAACTTTACTGACGTTTCGAGCTTTAGCCTTTCGTCGGAGTAAAAGACGTCGGACTTTTACTCCGACGAAGGGCTAAAGCTCGAAACGTCAGTAAAGTTAAGTTAACATTTTTTACAGTGTTACAAATTTCATTCTATTGCCTATCGTTTATATCAAACACCGACGCAGCCTATACTAGTTTACTCGCTAGTTTACATTTCTATTTCAAAAAGGGTGACAGAGTGAGCGGTGATTGCACGACCGAAAGGAATTGTAGTTACGCATACAACATATCCTAGTGTTTTACTGGATTGCAAAATAAACTACCTGTTTTAAAGTAAAGAAGCTCCGAACATAGCTTCGAAATAATTGACTCTGTCCAAAATGATTACCTATAGTCAAAATCAAAGAGGCTATGCATATTAAATGGGAACAACCCATACTAAACCAGCAATTAACGCACACAGAACTCGCACTTATTTTGTAATCGTTTGCATTTGCACAATGAATACTGCTAATGACTCTATATTTTATATAAGGCACCATATCATCACGTGCTTATACTTACTATAACATCTAGGTATTTATATCTCTATCTTATAACCACTGATGATGACGGAAACATGTATGAAATGAAACTGAACACTTGTACTATTACTACGAATAATTGATTGACTGGTATTTTTGTTTATAGGAGCATGACAATGCATGTGACTATTCGGATATTCTCTGTCCCGATGACTGTGGCAAGAAATTTCAGCGTCGCTTTTTACAAAAACATATGGATAAGGATTGCCCGAAGAAAATGATCGGATGCCCTTACTGTGAAGCAAGACATCTCCGAGAAGATAAGGAGGTGACTGAATGAATTGATTAAAATATGAATGAATAGATGAATGAATGGATGAATGGATGGATGAATGAATGGATGAATGAATGGATGAATGAATGGATGAATGAATGGATGAATGAATGGATGAATGAATGGA
>JAUPMH010035555.1:0-10373 GCA_032270665.1 Metridium farcimen
ACGGAAAAATGATGTTGAAATATTTTTCATGTTAAAACCAGATAATGTCCCAAGGTATTTTGCACATGATTGTAGGTATGATATATCTCGTTCCCTTGATCTTATAAAAAGAACGAAAGAGAAATGTTGTCTCAAAATTACTTAGTATACTTAGTACTGACCAAACGGTTGCCAAATGCCACGAGACCCGATATGACGGTATTGTTGGAAAATAAACATTATCAATTCACTCCAAGACCTGATCAGGACTGGTACCGTTACACAGTTGCCATTAGACGTCCATCCATGCCACCTATTTCAAAAAAGGTTGTTGGGAAGTGAACTAAACGGCGAATGGCGATTGCACGACCGAAAGGAATTGTGGTTATTACTCGAATACAACTTATGCCAGCGTTTTTCTCACTTGCTAAGCACTGCTTTATAAATTAGAAACTGTCCACAACAGGCAGTTCCTTAGCTGCTTGTCATTCGCCGTTCAAAAACTTTATTTAAAATATATACACGCTTTATCCAATTTAAGAATGTCCAAACTTAGAAACGCGAATGTATTTTGTTGATAGAAAGTAAGAACACTTTGGTATGTATTTTTGTGTATTGCAGAGCAAGGTGACAGCCATCTTGAGTTCCATGAAGATGAAGAAACCGAAGACGAAAATGGCAGCGGTGGTAAGTAGGAGGAAGGAGGAACACACACTGAGACATTGTGAGCCGAGTTGTGTGCAAAATAATTAAAGTAGAGGTAGTGAGTAAGTGTCTGAGTCTCTCCAATTAGTAGGGTAAACGTGTCCAGCTAGAAGAATGAGACGTACGTTAAAAAAGTGATTTATTTATTGAAATATCCCTTCTCCCTACTTTACATAACGTTTTTCTCCAATCTATCTCCTCAATTATTTCAGATATTCCTCCCACCTGCCTTTGTTCTTCCAGTGTTTCTCTCATTTCTCCATTTTGAGTTTTTTTTCTGTGTTCAGTTTCCCTCCTTTTCACACTAGAGGACAGACAATCCATTTGTCAATGGTGGCTTCTTGATATATATATTTACTCAGTTTAGGCACCGCCATGTCCTTGTCGTTCTGAGTATTCTACAAAGTTTTAAACATTCAATTGTTTTTATTTTATATTAGCTTTTTCCTTCATACGAAGGCAGGAACACCACAACAGCTTACGCCAATTACTGTGGGCCCTGTAGTATGCTGAGACCTGACTATATTCATTTTATTTTACTCTAAAGACAATGTTTCTTTTTATTGCAGCCAAACCAACACCCAACCCTGTGGGGCCAAAACCAGGCGAGATTGAAGAGTAACGTAACCCATGCGTAAAACATCTCTCGTGAAATAATATCACATCAAAGATACCAACATCGTAGTTGAACAGAAATAAAACCAATTGAGCAATATACTGTATATTTGTTGTGTTTTTTTTTTATGGAATTGCTCGGATATTTCCATCATGATGTACAATTAATTACAAGATTCTCTGAAACAGAACGTTTTGCCACAACAGGCTAAGCAGTTTCTATCCTGGAAATCACAGGGTTAATTCAATTTCTTGTTTTAAACCATCAGACTTACAATGAAAATCAAGATAGAAATAACTCCTTGTACCGACCCATGTTTCCCTTATTCTATTTGGTTAGTTTGTGTTACCACTCTTGCGAATGCCAACCAGCATTGAATAGGGAAATAAGGTTACCGGCCATTACGTAAAAGAACTTTCGTGAAATAATATCAGTCACACCAAATATACCATCAGTTGTAGTTTGATAGGAAAGAGCCAACCAGCATTGAATATATAGGGGAATTAGAACTGGCAAATATAAAATTGTCTGTCTATAATAGTGAAACAGAATCAAATGAGGAATGCGATTTCTTTTGTATGGTGGTTTGAAGCGGGGCAAGATGCGTAGATACAAGAATTAATGATCGTTTATATACAACAAAGTAGAGCAACGACAATTGAAATAACAACACAGCCACCACCAAGAAAAAGAACAACAACACGGAGTAAAAATGAACAGTGAACAGTGAAGTGAGCCGAGTTGTGTGCAAAATATCAAAACATAGAGGTAGTGAGTGTGTGTCCAGCTAGAAGATTGAGACGTTAAAAAATATATTCATTTTTTCATCATTCAAGAAGGTAAACAACTACAATAACAACAACAGCAGTAGAATTACCTGCACCACCACAACTCTATCTATCTAAGACACTCACACACAAAAAACTACGATCTTTTGCCAAGATTCTAGATCCTGTTTAAGACAATTTGGGATAAAATGCATACCCTGTTTGAGACAGCAAGGCCAAAAACCGTACCTTATCTACTGACAAATAGCCGTATAGAAATTGTATGGGAGTATCCACCCCACCTACTACCAAACGAGTATCCCTGTTTGACCGAAACATGTTGCAAAACAGAGCAGTAAAATAACACCGAAGCAAATACATTTTTATTTTCAATTGCAAAACAGACCCAATTCAACCAGGTGATTTCGCGTGCGCACTTCCGGTTAGTATAAGCTAATCAGAAGCATTTCTGTCGCATCGCCAACATTTCCAAGATGGCGTCTTTCGAGATTAATCTTTCCCGTGTTAACCCTCTATAAATAGAGGGTTTACATTAAAATATTGTATGTATCTTGGACAACAAACGTTCGCTGCTGCTCAATCAGGGATAAAAATGAACAAAAACAAAACCCAAATGCCTAGAGTAACCGAAATTGTTTTTGTCTCGAGACGCCATTTTCGCTTCGAAGCGAGATCATCGGGAAATACTCAATATTTCAAAATCCGTCGAAGCAGCTGAAAAGGCTGCAAAGGATGTTGGTATTCTTCTCTTGTTTTATCAATTCATCATGTTACATTATTCGGCTGCATTAGTTTTAGAAATATTAGCATGGTAAGATGATATTTGGAAAATTGAAAAAGGCGAGTTTGAATTGCGATGAAAAAGACCCTTCTTGTTGACTGTCGCTTCGGCTGCTACAACGAGCTGTGAAATAGGTGTATTTAATCAGAGAACAGTCCAATGTTGAGTTGGTGTTTGCTGAGTTCAATATCAGTAATCATCATAGCTGGAGTACTTAACATAATAATATGTTTGGACGGTTCTAAAACAAGTAAAAATGCTCCAAAAGAAGAAGAAGAAGAAGAAAAAGAAAAAGAATAATAATAATAATATAATATAGTGCCTGCCATGAAAGACAAACCAAGTTTTGCTAACAAATCGTATTTCATTTACTTGTATATTTACAACTCATGCTTTCTTGTCAATAAACTGAAAATAATTCAATAATGAGATATACGTACTGAAAGGTTTGTGAAATTGGCTTGATGCGAGGCTCTACTATTTGTTAATCTTACAAAACGAAAATTACCAAACTTATGGAAAACATCGTTCTAAAAGTCAAATTTACTAATCTTCAGTGCCTTACAAATGCCTTACAGTCTTCCATCATGGTAACAATTCGGCTATAGCTGAGAGATATTCATTTATTATCACATTATTATTACCATCTAGACAAACATAACAGTCCAATAACATTGCCATGGAAGGAAAGCAAGTTATGTTTACCTGAGGTAAACTACCCTTTCACCTCACCTGCATATGTATCGTACCACGACTGAATAAAACGATTTACAATGAAAAACAAGACCTTACATTGCCTATATGATCTCATTTTACTCGATTACCTTCTAACTTCTTGTTTGAAATTTGTAGAGCGAAGGAACTGATGATAAAATTTATTCTCTCAGTACTAAGCTATAGACATTTCACAAATCCAAAAAGCTACCCACTTATGCAAATTTATCAACTTTTTAGTTCCCTGTTCTTTAAGATTTTTAGGTGAATGTTCCATGCAAGTAAATAAGTCTGATGGTGGATAGAGGAATCTTTACGAGAAACACAATGATGGCAAAATTAATTAGCAAATATATAAATCAACCTGAGTGTGTTTGGTTTTTATTTCGAATTTTCAAAATTATGAAATTGCTTGTTATTCTTGGGCTGGCTATTGTAGCCCTGGGGCAGGCTTGTGTAGCATGCGTTCTTGTTTTATGAAATGTCAATAATTCAAATAGAAAAACACTGAGTAATTACAGTTAAAAAATTAGTTTGTGATAGAAAAGCACGAATTTAATTTATATACTTTTGCTTTATACAAAAAGGAATTAATATAGCTTTTTGGGATCTATACACCGGCTCGGTTCTAGTAGTGCGACGGTTACCATCAAAATTAAATCCAATCATTTCTTTTTTTTTCAGAAATATTCGCACAAAGACATTTATTTTAGTTAGTATTTATCTAGTATTATTAATTTCCTATTTTATTTCGTCGAATATATTAAATTATACTTTATTGTATTTTTAAAAATCTTATTCCATAATATTTGATTTGATTTGATTTTGATTTGATTTTCTTTCGTTCTTGTATCAATGAGTCATTGCATTATATTTAGTCTCATTCAAATATCTTATATTGAATCTGTTTTAGTTTAATTAATTATCTTACTTTATTCGAGTGAAGACATTTAACCCGTGAAACAAGATTAAATAGTCAAGGTGTAATAGTCAAATAGACACAAAAGAAAACAATGGAATTAAAGACTAATTAACCAAAATCAGGCCAGAGTCAAACCAATTTGTATTTTAATTAGAGTCTGCTAAGGTGTATTAGTCTAATATCTATTTCACGGGTTAAATGACTTTGCTCTATATCCTATTCCATTCTATTCTATTTAAGTGGTTTAAAAATTAACAATTTTAACATTAAAAACATGAACAACCCGCTTGAGATCCCATTGGCTGTGGCCTGATGCTACTGCATGTTGTCTAAAGGTTTTGCAGACATAGGCTGGTTAAGATAACAAAATTGTTTTGGTTTTTCTTTGTACATGTTGTTATTTTTTGAATGTTTGGCTTCTTGATTATTATTTCATTTGCTTTGACGTCGCCGTTCGATGCCACAAAAACGCGTCTTACATATTACAGTCTTCGCGATAAAGTTATCGTGTTTAAGGAATCATGGAACACACATGGGTCTCCGATAAATCGCTACTATAGACTCCTAATGGTAATAAACTATATATTTCCTAACAGTACATATTTATATAAATAATTATAATATCACTGACGAAGCTGTAACAGGCGAAAAGTTTGAAAATAAACCAAGAAATTTGCCTTAAGAAGTCATCTATTTCCTAGTTCGTATAAATCCAAGGCATGGCAATACCTCACTGATTTTTCATCATATTTATATGTATATAACTATATTTTCTAAATGAATATCTCAAAAGGATTACGTTTATTATAGTTTCTTTTTATCTTTTATTGTTTTATTTTTGATCAATATAGTTAAACTTGAAAATTTGGTGTTGCGAAGCCAGTGAGCTAATGTTTATGTCTCTCATTTTTACGTTGACAGATCTAATTTTTGCTTCATTGCAATATGGATATGTCCAACTACAAAACAGTGTCTCCGCTTTTCATTTTTTTCGATTAATTAGTCTTTTATTGATTTTCAAAATTACCAAAAGAAAACTACTGACTCAAATAATTCAAATGTTTTATTCATGATCTTAATGGATCTTCGGAAAACATAAAACAACTTCTTTCACATGAAGTCAGTGAATCAGGCGAACAAAAGCCTAAACAAAACTGTTAGTTAATACATGTAGCGATATGAACATCGATTATTTTCTTAACCTTATAAATATAACAACAGCATTTGTTATTATTTGTTGCTATTTTTTCTTAATATTTATAGTGAGATATAGAAAAGTAAAAATATACTTGTCGGTTTAGTTTGCTTTTATCGACTGAACAATTAGCTGGTTGGCACGCCCTAAAACTGGTAACGGCTAATAAGATAGAAAAGTAGAATATAGATGAATAGAATTACGCTTTGCTGGAGTAGGCGCTTCTAAATTTAGTTTTAAAAACTAAATATGAAGTTTTGTTTGTTCCAAATTCTTCAGTTAGAGTGAAGACATTAAACCCGTGAAACAACATTAATTAAATAGTCAAGGTGTAATAGTCAAATAGACACAAAAGAAAACAATGGAATTAGAGACTGCTAAGGTGTATTAGTCTAATATCTATTTCACGGGTTAAATGACTTCACTCTAAAACATGATCTATAACATGGCAAGTCTAAATTTATCTCGTATTCAGCTACTAGTTTTTAATCTAACTGGTGCCAATCTTTTACGCTTCTAAATTGTCCTTTTATTCATCCAAAATGCTCAAAATGCTTACTTCTATTAAAACCATATTAGCCAAAACTAGTTGTTTTGTGATGTTTATTATTAATGAATTAAATGAATATAGCAAAGGGGGACGAAACGACTGGGGACGAAATGTTCAGTGGGCGAAACATCCGGTTACCGCCTGTTTTGTATCGACCGATCGATTAGCTGGTTGTCGACACGCCCTAAAACTGGTAACGACAGGACCACGGCAAATTAAACAGCCTTACTGTGGTTTTCTACTTTTTGCGAACTCAGACATTCCCACGGCTTATTGTGAAACACGTCTTTAGCTGCCGTCAATCAAAACTAATTAGTCGGTACCTTTTAAATCCTTGATTGACGGCAGCTAAAAACGTATTTCACAACAAGCCGTTGAAATGTCTGAGTTCGCAGAAAGTCGAAAACCGCAGTAATTGGTTTTCCTTTGGTCGTTCAAGAAAGGCAAACTAATCGACACAGTCTAGATACGGCGACCTGCTATTGTTCTTGACCGATTAGCCTCGTGCTCATGTTGGAAAACAAAGGAGTCTTCACATGTATGCAAGGCTAGCCAGTCAAGAACAATAGTTATTTAAATTAGTCGCCATATATCGATTATGGAAAATTCTAAAAGAAAACTAAAAAAGGAATAAAAAAAGAACTTAAAAAAAAAAAAAATACATAATAAAATTAAACACCAAATAAATTTAAACAAATGGAAAACGAAGTCCTTGATTATTGTACCTCCATGTGTTTCATGGAGGTAATGTTTGCCGTTAATTAAAATAATTCTCGTTCAGAATCAACCTTAAAATTACACATAAAGCCTGTGTTGGTATACACCTAATTGCAAGAACGCTGTCCTGACTTAGTTAGAATTTAGTGGGAATTAGGAATTAATTAAAAGACAAAAGAAGATCACTCAAGTTGAACATTTTCTTTTGTTATTCCTTTCTTAGGCTAGGTTTACACGGTACCGGACGAATTTTTGACCGGTCAAAAGATCGACCTGGACACGCTGTTCACACGGAACCGATCAATATTTTTCGTTCTGTTCAGACGAGACAATCACAATATTTGACCGGTTAGGGGTCCTTATTATTGCACGTTTAGCGCGGTCCCGTATGAACGGAACCCCTATTCGGATGTTTTTTTTACCGGTCAAAAATTCGTCCGGTACCATGTAAACGTAGCCTTACTAAATTACTAATGATCTTTTTTCATTTGACAATATTCTTGAAATTAGGTGTATGTAGATTTTGTTAATAATGAGACTCATCAGCTTTACTTTGGTCTCCTCTTCTTGAGGAAATTTTAGCGTAAAGTGCGTAAACATCCATGGTGGCAAAAATAGCGTGATTAGAACCGATGGTTGTTTTCTCGATGAATTAAAGTGATAACAGCTGTAGTATCTTTGATGTATGACTCCTATTTTTTAGCAATCGGCTGTACAAATGTATCTGTAAAACTGATACTCGCTTTGTCGGCCTATCATTTCCCGATACAATAGGTCTACTGACTGGATCCTTTTTGTAGATTCTAGTCAGAGTGTAGAATTCGTGTATTCTGGATGTATTTATTCCTAGTGAAAGCCATTTCTGTGTCATATCGATAAAGCCACTGTTTTAAAGTTTATTGACTATGCATAAAACGTTAGCTGTTGATTTTAATATAGGATCGGTAAGGATTTTGTAGAGCTTTATATATAGTACCCATTGCAACAGTGCCGGTTCCCTTGGTCCCTTTTTGCCGATATTGATTTTTTTGTTCGTTTTTAAAACTCTTAGTGCTTTGCGTTCTTGTAAAGACAAATTATCTTTGACTTTATTGAAATCCATGAATTAGAATAACAACTTAACAATACAACAACAAAACCTTAAAAATACAAAAGAAAAAGAAACAACTACTGAATCGATTAATCATATATTTTATTCATGATCTTAATGGATCTTTAGAGCAGGCGAACAGAAGCCTAAACAAAACAGTTAGTTGATACATTTTAGATGTGAATAGTGATTGTTTTCAGTTTAACCCTATAAAAATAACAACAGCATTTGTTATTATTTGTTGCTATTTTTTTCTTAATATTAGAATACAAATATTAAATACCCGTGAAACAAGTAGTATCAATCAGTACTAAAAAGTGCTAATTAAAGAATAGAAAACAATAGATTAGCATAAAATATCACTATTTTAGTACTATTTATGTTTCACGCTTTTAATGTTTGTACTCTAGTGAGATAGAAATATGAAATATACTTGCATGCTAAGTCTCCTTTTAATCGACCGATGAATTAGCTGGTTGACACGCCCTAAAACTGGTAACGACTAATTAGATAGAAAAGTAGAATAAAGCAAATTAAATGCAGTTAAAACATGAAATAAAAACAAAATAGTTACTAACTAAAACTAATAGTTTCTATTTAGTGATTTTGATTTAGTCAGTATCACTCAACCATAAACATCAAATACAAAAGGAAACAATACCTCATTACAATTATACTTGTCTTTGAAAGTGTCTTATAGTCACTAAATAAGAACTATTACACAGTAGCAATTCTGTTTTATTTCATGGATAAAGTGTTTTCGCTCTATAGATGAAGATATAAGATAGAAAGACAACAGAATTTAAATAACGAGTATACGCTTTGCTGGAGTAGGCGCTTCTAAATGTAGTTTTAAAAACTAAATATGAATTTTTGTTTGTTCCCAAATTTTTAATCTTAGTTTCCAATATTTTACGCTTCTAAATTGTCCTTTGACTCATCCAAAAAACTCAAAATGCTTACTTCTATTAAAACAATATTAGCCAAAACTAGTTGTTTTGTGATGTTTATTATTTACGAATTTAATGGATATAGCAAAGAGGGCGAAACGACTGGGGACGAAATGTGTCACAAGTCAGTGAAGCAGGTAAAGAAAAACCAGAACAAAACTGTTAGTTAATACATTTTAGGTATGAACAATGATTGTGTTCTTAACCCTATAAATATAACAACATCATTTGTTATCATTTTCTGCCATATTTTCTTAATATTCGTGAGATAGAAAAGTAAAAATATCGGTTTAGTCTATTTTTATCGACCCATCAATTAGCTGGTTGACACGCCCTAAAACTGGTAGCGAGAGCGGAACACAGCAATCAAAGTTGTTCCTATTTTTTCTTAGTATTAGTCTTTTGTTTTCTCTGTATATGAAAATAATTTTTGAATTATATAAACCATTAGATATTAGCAATTTTAATTTGCATTATATCGGAATATATCTAACAAATTGTTTTTTCTTGTAAAGTAAGTTTTTTTTGTTTTCATCAGTTGCATGACTAGGAAAATAAGAATTATGTTTGTTTATACGTGTGTTTACTTGTTTGTTCAAGCGTATTGTGTAAAGGATTAGCACATGTTTTTGTTAATAAAAAATGTCGTTGGTCATGATATAGATCTTACTAGCCGACTGACCTAAAGTTTAAAACAAAAATCAAATTAAAGTGCATGATGTGTTCAAAAATACTCAAATTTGGGACAGAGATTGAGAGAGAGAGTTAAAATGTTCCAGATCAACGTATCAAACTTTGCAGTAGAAACTTCGAGAACAAAAGAAATTCCATATATGGTAACAATATGAGTAATAGAATAATAAATATGATTGGCTGCTATACTAGTTATGTCATTTATTGCTTTTGGTTCTTATAAAGATTGCCCAAAAGGTTTTGCCTGCACTCTTTATTGGTCTTACACAGGTAAGGTGCATTCAAACATTTTTCGCTCCCATTATTTTCATTTCATTCATTTCCTTCCATTATTTTTAAAATTGTTTTTCTTATACGTTAGTATATTTTAAACTTAATTAACTTGATTTATGATTTTTTCAGAGCTCTCATAATGAAGTTCCTTATTCCATTGGCATTTCTTGGTGCTTTAGTTTGCCTTATCGAGGGTAAGTTTTCCTCCATGAGTGAAGGTTGTTAGTTTTCTTACGTGCCCAAGGAATTTCTAGACATTCCTTTAATTCATTTAACTCGTTTTCCCATCGCAGCAAGACCGATTGACGAAGAAGTAGACTTAGTCGAAGGTGATATGCTTTTGACCAAAGAACAAAAAGAGATTTTCAGTCAACACAAGAATGGTCGAGTTCGCCGTGCA
>JAUPMH010035777.1:0-10372 GCA_032270665.1 Metridium farcimen
GTATTTTGTATTTTTATTTTAAGCGCTTAGAACAGACTTGAATAAGCGCTATATAAGCTATATATATTATTATTATATTATTATTATTTCAATTATCGTTAATAATCTGGAAATGGTTGATCTGATACAAATAGTAATTATGCGAGCTCATTAAATTGGAAATGCATTGTTTTAATCGCGCTTGAATGGTACTGAATTTAAATAAGCACTGAATATAATAGTGCATTTGCAATTCAACAAGCTCCCACAATTCCTTTCGGTCTTAGAATAAAGATTTCCAGATAATCAACGTTAATTGAACTAAGTGTATACATCCATAAAGCCAGCATCAGTGACATACATATGTTAAAATCTTTTCATCTTATCCGCTAACTTTACTTGAAAGTTTAGATTCTTAATGTTTTCAAATAATATTGACAAAGTTTGGCAGATCAGTCGCAAAGATTGTGTAAATAATAGAGGAAAGTTCCTTTGATATGTCTAACTTGACAAATACTATAACACGGAATAAATAATTTTTTTGAAATTTATTATCTCTAAGCTACTAAAAAAATTGAATCAGTACTTCAAAATGCCTTATAAGTTGAAAAATGTTAATGAATCAAAACCTTGTCATTCCATGAATATCGGATCTTTAAATTATAAAATTTGCGCCAAAGTAAAAAAGGTATACTCATTATGTAATATTGTACGTACTATATGTGTCTCCAATGCACTCCCTAATTTAAACTCAGAAATCTTACTAATAACCTTAACATGTTTTGAGAAGAGTCTATTAAAGATTTCTTTTTAAATGAGCACATTATGGTCCTTAAAAGGGCGAAAGGAGGAAATTCGGTGGTAATTTTTCCGGTACTCATACTACAAAGTAAGTTTCATTTCCAATGATCTGATTGAATCTTTATATACATTTAGTAATGAGGAGATATGCACGTTTTAGATTCGTTTACTGAAATATTAATTTGTTTATTTGTAGCTAGAATGATTCTTGGAATACCGTGTGCTGAATATATATGTGTTTTTGTTCTCCTCTAATTAAGCTGTAAATAATAACACGTATATAACTCCCTGACTGTAAATTGAATATGTAAATTTCATTTAGTGTAAATTTCACTGGGTAAAAATAATAAAATTGCATGTAGCAGACCTCAAGACTGGTTTTGGCGGTTTTCAACATCTATTATAGGAATTATATTACGTGAAATACGTGACATATCATGATTATTTCACATAATTTTTTTATATTATAAACAACACTTCTCAATATGATATACATGTTTCGGCACAAATGTGGGAATATCTCCATCAAAATACGATATCTTGTAATTAAGCTCAGTTCTGTTCGGCGGAAACAAAAACGAACGTCAACAAAAAATTGATATGTCTTTTTATTTTGAGAATATGCTTTGATACTGTACCTGCTAGAGTCAACTGGCAGCTACTATGTAGCGTAAAAGTTAAGATTATGTAACGCAATATATTTTTATCAAATAAAGTATATTTCAAAGCCGCCGATTTTCCGTTTATCGACCAATATGTTTCTTTCTTCGAATAACTTCGTTACCAGGCTTTCCCTTTTTCCAAAGCCGCGGCACTCGAAGTATGCTTGATAGTTATAAAAAAATATTCCTTGAAACTAAAAAAAATATTTTTGTTTCAGTTTGAGCCTGATTTTGCCAATATGAAAATAAATTTAAGGAACGGATATAAAAATGAACGTAATTTATTAAATTTGGCAATAATTAAGCTGGAAATCTGGTTAATTTTTTAATAATTTTTCAATTTAAATTTTTTAATCGAAAATTGCTTAGATTTTTATTAGTATTATTAATTCTTTTGCTGATCTTGCTATGTTATCTTAGTTGCCTTAGTTCTATTGTGCAAGGTTATTATATCTTCCAAATTCAATCTGCTTAAACTTTTTTTTATTTTAATTGCGAAAGTCGTTGACACCTTCGAATATCTTCCAATTAAAGTGGTTTTTTTTTACATGCGAATTATAATAACTTTGATTAGTACTTTGTCGTCGAATTCCACTTTAACAATTTAAAATTAAATCTAGCTTGTAGTCCTTGTACGAGCAACTTTTTCGCTGTTGATTTACAATAAACCTTTTCACCGTCCACAACCTCACCCTCAATAGCGCGTAATATATTCTTTACAATTTGACTACAGTTCGCGGTAATTTAAGGAGTGTACACATTATCAAACAATTGAAGCTTATTGAAACACTTCAAAATTCCACGGGCTGTAGTCAAACTGTAAAGAATATATTACACGCTATCGAGGCTGAGGTTGTTCGATTCGAACCATGAAAAGGTCTATTTTAATGCTTTGATTTTTGAAGTTTAGTGCCAATCGACTATATATTTATTCCACTAACTAGTTGTTTGCGCCTGAGATAAAAGAACCGTAATTACAAACATTCAATAAGGCTTCATTAAAAGTAATCTTTGAGGTGAGAAAATTAATCAAAAATTGGGCAATTCGCTCAGTAAGGTTTTCTTTTTTCTCGAGTTATTGAACTACTTATTTATTTATAGACAACCATAAAATGCCCTTAAGTGAAAAATTAGCACTAGCCACTGGGTTAAATCTTAGTCAGAATGCATGCACTTGGACAATATTTAGTGATTATAATAATTTAGTTACTGAGACGTACGCTTTTCCGATAATATAGACGTTTCCATGGTGATGTCAAAGCTCGAGGTTTTGTCTTATTATTGACTTGCGCTCGAGTTCATTTCAGTTATTGTTTGTCATCACGTACTGAGTAGAAGAAACAACTCGAAATTAGGACTTCAAATTCCTTCAAATGGTAGGTCAATGTTCACTTTTCTCTGTGCCTTCACAGACTAAAATTAATAGCTTAGCGTGGAAACGTATAAGCGCTATATACAGAAATATCTTTATTATTTGTTACTATTACCATTTGATTTGATTGGTTTTTTTTTTCTTTTCTTTTTTAAGTTCTCTTCTCTTATTTCATAGTTTTGTTCTTTTTTATTAATTATATGTATTATTTCTAAACTGTCTGGATTAGCTTGAAGATTTTTTTAGATTTATGTCTATTTTCAATTGGTATCATAAAATTATTTTAAATATTTGTTTTCTTTTTCCTTTCTTTTTCTTTGCATTGCTTTCAAAAATAATAAATTTGGTTTAGTTCAAAAACATTAATCGTGATTTTTGTACTATTATTACTGACACATTTCTTCAGTAAATCGCTAAATAATCATGATTTTTGTAGATATATTTTTATTCAAAAAACTCCTCAATAAACTACTAAATATGAAGACCATTTTTTTTTCTATTTTAATAATCGACCCCCAAATGCATCCATTTCCATTCGTTTCATAAAATATTCACAAAAGATCGATCAACGGTATATTCCGAAATATTAATATATATTCGAAAACTATTCTGAAATGTTTTAGTCGTCTTATTTTGATCCGTCATCAACCTGCATAACTTTTCGAAAGCATCAAAATTATCTCTGAAAACACACAAAAGGAATATTTGAGATTACATTTGGAGATATAGCTCATATTTCATTTGGTTGATGAAGCGATAATTTATCAAATATTTGGCCATCTCGCCTTCAATTTGAGTGCCAGAAGTATCAAAATGAACAAATGTCGGAAAAACTTTAACAGAATAAAGTAAACGGATGTCACAATCATCAAATTGATAAATCTTAAAAATATTTTGCTGCATATCTTTTCAGTTTGCATTTATGGTGTGATGTCACAATCTGAGTTAATGGAGCTACAAGGTCAGCTATGTTATCAAAAAAATGGAATATGCAGTGATGGAGTAGCTATATAAAATGGATTTGTATTACGAATTCTTTGTTTTGAATATAAACATGATCACACTGTACGTCCTATTGTTTGCAATTTCGATTCCAGTAAGAAACAACAGCAGACAATAACGCTGTAAAGAGTTTTTTTTCGCAATAAGTCAATTTGAGACTCAAGATTTCCAAAAAATGCTACAGAGAAATCCGGTCTTTATCTTTCGGATATCCTCCGTTGATATCGAAGTTTTAGCTGATATAAAACCGACACTAAATGCTTCATTCAAGAAGATGGCACAAATAAGACTCCGGTCCTGTAATATAAAGCAACTGGTCACGAAGGGTATACCAAGTACTACACATCGGTGAGTTAATCAATTGAGGTTTTGTCTTCAGGATATCTAAGCCATTACATCGGCAAAGAGTTTATGGTATTTTCTAGCTGTATTTGCAATCATTGGTTCAATTTATCAATCAATAATGTGGAAAATGCACCTTTTAATTTAAATTTATCGATGCAAAAATCGAAAAGTTTCGCTCCTCATAAGCTAGTTATTAGTTTCTTGAAAATGGCATTTGTAATACTTGCTCGATTTACCAATCAATACTGTGGAAAATGCACCTTTAATTTTAATTTATCGATGCAAAAAACGAAGCCTCGCTCCTAAGCAATTAGTTTCTTGAAAATGGCATTGCTGAAAAAATATCTTATGTAAGTTCGTGAAAACCGACAGGACGTAATAGACCCCTGCTGATAAAGGCTACTTTTTCTCTGATAGCCAGAGAAGAACAATTAAATGACTGTCATGTCAAACTTTGTTTTTATTCCAGATTTTTCTTTTCTCAAAATAAGGCCGACAATCAATTGTTTGCAATAATGACACAAAATTGACATTTTTAAACTTAGTACGTACTTAGTACGTAAGTTTTTTGTCAAATTTTGAACAAAAGCAAATTTTCATTCACCAATTAGAACTTCATTTATGTCAATACAATGAGCTCTTGTTAACCACTTTAGCTCAGGTTTAGCTTGTGATCATTAGAAGCTACAATGGGTAACAAAATCCAATATTTTGTCTGCACTTTGAAAAGGTAAAATTGTGGTTTAAAAATAATTCCACTGGCTGTTTATTTGCTATTTTAAAACAGAAAACTGTGCCCAATATCTTTATTTTGTCCAAAAAACGTTTCCAAATTATTAACTTTAGTAGGAACATATTTGATTTCAATCTATTTTGTGATGTTGTTTGTTTTTCATTATTTTTGATATTCTTTCCAATACTACAAAATCGATTTTTACATATAATTGGATTTCATCTTGGTAAAGGGTGCACACAGCCCTCATTTTTAACTTTAACAGGAAAATATTAGCAATTGTAACATTAAAAAACGTTTTGAGCATATCTTAAAAAACCTGAAAAACTATCATTTCGTCGAGTATAATACTAGATTTAGTATCAAATAAACATTTTTTTTTTTGGTATCAAAAGACGATTTCAAATTATACAAGATAATTTTTTTTTTACAAGAAGGTATTTGTTGCAAGAATTAGATTTAATTACTCGTCGAATTGCTCATCAAAACTTCCTCATTTACTGTTGATTCA
Source organism: Metridium farcimen (assembly GCA_032270665.1). Classification (NCBI taxonomy): domain Eukaryota; kingdom Metazoa; phylum Cnidaria; class Anthozoa; order Actiniaria; family Metridiidae; genus Metridium; species Metridium farcimen. The sequence goes on from JAUPMH010035777.1 coordinate 5,406, forward strand.
AATTTGATATTAACCGAAGAAAGTCATTATTCATTTACATAAACTCTCCCGCCAAGAGTTTAGATTTGAACATTTCCCTCCCACACTGCAACAAAACATCCCCGTGTTTATGGCTGCAGGGCAAACTTTTTCGAGCCGTTTTGTTCGGATGTTTTTGATTTTCTATACTGGGTATTTAGTTTCTGAAAATACTAGAAGATGCATGTTCATGAAACCCTACGTATCTGAGTGCAAATGAGTGGAAGTGCAATGCAGAACGTGCGGTCGTTCACGTCTCCTGATTGCCCAAAAAAAGCCGTTTATATGATCACCTGATTATCTTAATTCGTTCGCTAATCGGCCATTATTTTGGAAGTTGATTATTTATTCATGCAACCTTTAGGGAACACTTAAAACGACAGATTTGTCAGCAGTCAGCATTTTATTCGCTTCGATTAAGTATTTTAAAAATATATCAGTTGGAGATTTGGAGCTATTTAGCATTAACAAGGTAATCGCCTTTTTACCGCTATATCGATTTGACATAAAACCTGCTTGATAGTGGTTTCAAGAGATAAAAAGTCATTCCAAAACGGAAAGGGATCATAAATAAAACTCTTAAATGCAACATTTTGTTTTGTTTCATTTCCTATCACCAACTATGCGAAAAGCTTTTCTAAAGCCCAGTGAATTAAAAACCTTAGGCTTGTTCCTAAACCAAAACGAAATATGGGAATGGCTTTTAATTTCATGCATCTTACTATACAGTCGAGTAATGTACATGAGCCGCTAAGTTTTGTTTTGAGTTATACTGTCGATATACAACGACTGCAAAAACGTTTTCCGAAGTTATAGCTCAATCAAATTTGGAAATGAACAATTGTAATGCAAAGGTCACGGAGAACTAAATGATTTGCAATAAGGAGGATACCACTATTTTCCTATTGTTTTGCACTGCCTGCAAATGACATTTTTATATTAAAAAAAAAACTATTTAAATGAGCGACGTTAATGAACAATATAACCTCAAATGGATGCTTTGTTCCAAATGTGCTACTAAACACATCTTCAGTTTTGAAAATTGAAGAACAAAAATAAGTTTTATCCCTGTACGTATAAAAGCTATTGCACAACTGAGGAAATTTTTGTTCTGCGCATGCGGCGTTTCGGTGTTTTCCTGAAAAAAAATGCCACACGGAAAAGTCAAAGATTCAATATTGATTTTCGATTTTCAGATTTTTATTGATTTCAGAAAAGGTATACGTATTGCAACATATTTAATACTATCTCCAATCTTGTTAGGTCGGTATATGTCTTATGGTAGCAAAAGCCTCCCACACACTACTTCAAAACAAGTTTGTTATTATTTTACCTTGCAACATTAGATCCGAATTTATGATTTCTAGGACAATGATATGATAACTACAGGGGAGGGGAGGGTTGGGTTTCTAATCGTGAGTGGGAGAGATATTGGTTTCTGACGTATAATGGTACAAATTTATAGATCCGAGAATCTGATTTTAAGTAAGGCTATTTTCGGTAGCTTGAATACAACTGGGGAGGGGTGAAATTTATTTCCACCATATGAGATCCGAACCTCTGAGTCAACAACAATAATGGTAGAATAGATAGCTACAACAATGGTTGGAGTAGAACGACAGGGGAGGGGCTATCTTTGTAAGGCAATATTTGTTCTGCTTGGATGACGGACTTTTGAATTTTGAATGTTTTTTTACATGGTCATCATAAGTCAAAAGCATATACTTTTCCCCACGCCTTTTTCGTATAATTAATCATGCTCTTCTTCTTATCCAGCATTTCTACTAAAAAATCAGATTTTTGAAAACTGATTTATGTTAGAATTTAAGTCATAGCTACTACATTTACATTTTAAAATGTTATATTTACAATGACTGCACCATGTCTCTACAATGATCTACCTAAAGCATTCCAACTCTCTTCTTGATATCAAATCTGCACTAAGAACTTTCATTTCCAACAGGCCTATTTTATACTATATATCTTTACGTGCTATATCAGTTCGTCATTTTTTGTAAATAGCATCTAGACATTCTAAGGTGCGTTTTTAAGATATCATTGAATTATAACTGAGCAATCGTTGACCTGAAAATAGACGGGGTAATGGAATAGGGAAAGCGACGTAGACCCAATATTGAATTTCAGTTCTATCTAAATATCACTTAGCATCTTTATGTTTCTTCCTCTAATGTCATTTAAGTAAATTTGATGGACGATCGTATAAGCAAAAAACACTTGTGTTGTGGTCGTTGTCACACATATTGACATAACAACGACCGTGATTCAATCTCAAGCCACCCCCGTACCAGATCCGTGTGATGTAATATCGAATATTATCGAACGTGCAGAGATTTTCAATCAGAGCGGAAGATTCTATGCAGTCGATCCAAAATATCCGGTAATTCCACATTTCCTCGCACTATAGATAATCCATAACAGTGACACAGTATTTATCACATTATAGTGTACTGCGCATGACCAAACGTGGTAAGTGCTAACATGCGCCTATCAAACAAACTGTTAGCTAATAGCGTTCATGTTTTAACCTTTTAAGTTATAATTAAACGATTAACAAGATAGTCTGAAGACGCCAACATTGTGGGGTTACACAGGTATATGTTCTAGGGCCTTTTCAGTAGATGTTAACTTCCGTGAAAAAGAATAACATGACAATAATAGTGATAACAGTAGAGTGCAATGTCAATAAATTATAGTCATGATGGTAATCATGATCGTCATTATGATCTCCACCACGTCGTCGCATGCAATCATAGCCATCGTCATCGTGGATAAATATATATATGAATCAGGGCGTAATACAAAACTTACTATTTGTCGTAGTATAGACTTTAATTTCCACCCAGAGAACTCGCTGTGAATATGACGACAGATTATCTGGTTTAGTCTGCCTTTCCTTAAGTCTTTCATCGATGCGCAAATGAAATGCTAGCACGAATGTTCACATTGCACAAAGTTAATATCTATTTTACCTTCCATCCTGTGTTTCCAGTGTAAATATCACGACAGATTATCCTCTTAAATGGATGTTTAAGACAAGCCGTCATTTAAATGTCTCCATAGGTATCAATTTCTTAAACTGATCGTCAAAATAGCTAACATGCAACATCATTGGCACCACTAGATATCCGGGAGCCTTTATAGACGGACATTTTTCTGTCAATGTCATTAACGGTATTTAAAAACGGTATTCATGCTGGAATTAGTTTTTCATCATACATAGTTGGTGCGTAAAAATATAAACGACAAAAGAAGCATTGACTTTAATTTCACAAATATTTTTATTATTATAACGATGAAGAAGAAGATGATCAGTGATGATGATGGTGATGATGATGATTATGATCAGTGTTGATGATGATGATGATGATGATCAGTGTTGATGATGATGATGATGATGATCAGTGTTGATGATCATAATGGTGATGATGATGATCAGTGTTGATGATGATGATGATGATCAGTGTTGATGATGATAATGGTGATGATGATGATGATGATGATGATCAGTGTTGATGATAATGGTGATGATGATGATGATGATGATGATGATGATAATAGATATAATGATGATAATGATGATCCAGGGGAAGATGTGGAAACTGAACACAAAAGAATATTTGCGACGAAACTGTCAATAAAGCTGGAGCATCGAATCATGATCAGGTTATGATGATGATGATGATAATGGATGATTATGATGATTATGATGTTGATAATAGATATGATGGTGATGAAGATGAGAAAAAGACAAGAATATTTGCGACAAAGCTGTCAATAGAACTAGAGCATCGAATCAATTTACGTATAGGAGGCGCTTCAAGTATCTCGATGAAATAAAGTACACTTATTGAGCGCTAATCAAATTATTAGACGATTAGTTGTTCCGTCTATATTATTGAATTATATCTCGTTAACAATATTTCAACTTAACTCTAGAAGTAGCCTCCTATGCAGCCGCTCCTTTGTATCGTCACGCATGACGATACAAAGGAGCGGCTGCATAGGAGGCTACTCTAGAAGTTGATGAAATTAATATTTATTGTTGCTGTTCTATTTAATTAATCCACGTGCGAGACTTTCGGAGGGAAAGGTTCCCAAAGTCCCTACACTTGTTTCGACTTCTTTCCATTCTGTGTAGCTTTGAGTAGCTTTAAGAAGACGTAAAACGGAGACTTGATGGAGGGAGGGAGGCATCCTGTGAGATCAGCTTACTTCTAGCTGAAGAAACTGCCGACGCTAAATAATAGTGCTTATAATTCAACAACAAATTTTCCTCCGCTCTCATTGGTCGAGGGGCGATCACGTGACGTGAGCTGAGCTTTTCGTCTGCTTCGGAAAATGTTGTCATTGAATAATAAAAACAATAGAGCAGTTAAAATCTCAGGCATAATGCTGTGATAGTTGGAAACTGGATGTTCCTCAAAACTTCACTTCGAGCTGCGTTCTCGGGTGACTATTTGTTTTTCTGAACATCCTCCGCGGGTAACTATCACAGCATAATGCCCTCGATTCAACTACTCTATTGTTTAATTAGTGATCTGGCATGAGATCTACGTATACTTCCTTGAAGATAATACGTGTTGTCAACTAGGCTGAATATTTGTCAGTTAAGATTATTGTCCCACATATGTCGAAAGACTTTTTCAGACTGAACTTAATACTACCATCATAAGTGGAGTTACAATTTCTGTATTGGAAACTCACTTGGTCTAAGATCCTCAATATAGGGGATTAGTTATTCTATTGATAGTGTTCAGCAGTGTGTAATATAATTAATCGGTAGCTATTCAAATAATCGTCAGTTTTATGTTTCGTGCAATATAATAATACAAGGTGAAAGATGGAATAGATTGGTTCAGTGTCCTATTATTCATATTCTTTCTTTCTCTCTTCTTCTTCTTCTTCTTCTTCTTCTTCTTCTTCTTCTT
>JAUPMH010035888.1:0-10366 GCA_032270665.1 Metridium farcimen
GTGGATCAATACGAAATATCCACGGCCAGCAAAATTTGTAATGGCAAATAAGCGCTGAACAATTCGATCGATCGATGAGGAGCAGTATGAGGAAGCGATTCTAGAAGCAAAGGAGGAGGAGGAGGAAAAGGAGGAGGAAAAGGAGGAAATGGGGGAGGAGGAAGGTGGAGGAGTAGAAGAATCAGTAGCAATCTCGGAAGCAAAGGAGGATGAGGAGGAGCTGGACAAGTAGGAGCAGGATAATGAGCAAGATAAAAAGAAAGACAAGGAGAACAAGGAGGAGCATAGGAGTAGTAAAATGAGGGGCAAGGAAGAGGAGCAGCAGGACAAGGAGAGGAAGAAGTTCATCAACTTCTTTGCTTTAAAAGAAACTATCTTACCTATTCTACTGACAGGTGTTTGAGATATATTATAGCGAGCTGAGATTGCTCGTAGTCGTTCAACATCGTTGTTTTCTGTCGCTTCCAGATACTCATTTTGAGCTCTTAGTTTGTTCAATTCTGGGAAGAAATCCCGTTGAATAATTTTATCCAGAGACTACAAGAGAAAAGCATTATTATATTAAAAGGTGTTTGAAATGGAGAAAAACAATCCAAGACGATTCGAAGTTTTGTATAATACTGAACCTGCTCATAAGTTTCTTCATCAAGAACTTTTATCTTTGGCTTTCGCTTTGCGTCTGTATTTTTATCATTATCGCTTTTAACGATTTCCATTAGATGCCTCGTAAGGTAAACAATGACCACATTCACTCGCTAAATAAAGTATATTGCTACAAAGTAGCGAAAATTATTGTAAAAATACGAAATCACAACGTTTCCGAATGTTTTTTTTTCTTCGACGTTTTGCACACTTGGTAGCCTCCCCTTCAAGCTACACAGGTATCCCGAGAAATTAAGAAGTGGCAAAAAACAACAAAATCAGATTGCTTATACTTAACCAATCTAAAATGGAATTGTTGTTTTATTTTTATCTTATTGTGGTAAAATGTTCATTTGAATAAGCAATAGAAACATTACAAGACTCTTGTTTTCGTCTTCCTCATCAGGCTGCGCTGTGTTTAACCTTGTGGTGCAACTTTGAGGGCCTTCTTTGTTTTACCCCTTGAAGGAATACCAACCTTGACATCTAGAAGGTTGTCATGATAACATATCTTGAGGTAATGTATCCACTGTCAAACACCAGCTTGCTCTAATGATAATTAAATTGTTTAAATTGTTTGACACCCTGATTAACACGATTAACATGATTAATGATTAACACCCCCCCCCCCCCCCCCCCCCAAAAAAAAAGCACACTTTTGCTGTAATAACATTCCAAGGTTTATTGTTATCAAAAGTCAATTAAGATACCAATCCCAAGTGTTTAAAAATGTTTAATCTAAAGCTTAATCTACTGCTTCTATATCCACACTATATATCATGCATGCCAACTCTCATGGATTGTCAGGGAGTATCAAGATTTTAGATTTGAGACCTTGGAAATATTGGCATGTATGTACTATACTGCTAGCTATTTACAACTTCATTCCTAACCTACACTGCTCTCTAGCTAGGCCAATCAACAAATAATCACTCATTGAAGTGTAAGACTGTACTGGGTGCATGCATGGTGGACAGCAACATGTGTTTATTAGATCATAACAGATATTTAGAAACAAATATTGCATGAAACTACTATGAATGACTTAATAGAAATACAATAACAATTTTAAAATTGTTTACAAATATTAAGAACTAATGGATTTCGAGTGCATAAATAGAATAGTTGACGTCACCTAAATTTATAGATAAGTAAATATTTACTATTTTAGTCGACGTCACCTAAATTTGAAATCAAGTGAAAACTGTTCGATATTTCCAGGGGAGAATGACAAGATGGTATATGCCTTATTTTTTGTGTAAATGTTTGTTGATTAATAATTAGAGAAACCCTTCTGATTTGCTGGGCCATTAGTTTAACTGGCTTTAGCTTAGGTGACGTCAACTAAATAGAGTTATTTCATATATAAGACCGCTATTTATCGATATGAGTGTTCTTAGACCCCCAGGGAGGGTACTCCCTTAGAAAATGGATAGGGGTGCTCAACAGACCTTTTACGGTCGAGAACTGGCACCATACCTTTTAGGGCCAGTTTTCGAACTTAAAATTATACATATTGAATTGTTTTTTAATATGGTCCTACCTTTTAGGGTCTGAAATCAGTATCTGAGTTAATTTATGCATACCTTTTAGGGTCATTTTCAAAACCATCCGTCAAGCACCCCTATCCATTTTCTAAGGGAGTACCCCCGGGGTTAGACCGTAAGCATGCAAACAAGCTGTTTTTATTAACACCTTAATTATCCATGATATTGCTTTTGTATTCCCTGAGCAAATTTCTAGAGTGATTTACCATTTACTAATTTAGTTTAGAACGCAGTGAAATAAATGTGTATTTTTATTCCAATACGTTTGTTTAAATATGAGTAGTACAATTTTATAAATAGCATAAATTATAGAAAAGCATTACACACATTTTTTAGATGACATATTTTTTATTCCTGTGAAAATAGCCTTTAGAACTAATGGACGTTAATTAGTGGTACAATTTAATTATATTGATTGTTTGTTTGTTTGTTCTATAAATGGAATAAACTGCATAGTCTTATTACCGCCAAGTATTTTGTTGAACATTTTCTAAAAGTCATCTAGTTTTTTCTCAAACTTCTTCATTAAATTGTTCATCAGATCAAGACTCGTAGAGGCCTTCTCGCACATGGCTTTGTGTGACGTTTGTACGTCATAGCTCACTTCTCGAAGAGTCTTCTTCTTAGGAGGCTTTGGCACATCATCATTTTCATCCTCACTCTCATCAGATTCGACAAAGGCACTGGACTTTGCATCCATTCTTTTGTCCAGGTGTTTTCTTTTGAGCATACCTCATCTGTCTTTCTATAACTCAATTCTTTCTCTTTTGTGTTCTCTAAGTGTCTTGTGCACATTCATCTCTCTGGAACGTCCTCGTAATCATCAGACTTTTCCTTGGGGCTTTGAGCTAGGGTCGAAGGTTGCTGCTTCACTTCCTGGCTTTTTTGGTATATTAGGGCTTGCCTTTTCAGCTCTTCTCTGACAATTCTTTTAATTCAACGAAGAATTTTGCCCTCGTCTCCTTCTAGATAGAATTCCAACAGTCTAAAGTTTATTGCCACCTCGCTCATTTTCTCCCTTGTTTCTCTTAATACTGCTTTCCAGTCTTGCTCCCCCTTACGCAGGTAGGCATCTTTGATGACCTCAATCTCTTTTTCTCCAACTCTAATGTTCATGTCACACAATCTACATAGTTACGGGCCGCAATGAAAATGCTCTCCAACTGCCAACTATCCAAGTTCCATTGAAACTGATAAAAAAGAGAAACATGTTGATATCAAAGAACATTTCACATGTTGATATCAAACAAACATTTCACATGTTGCATAGACTTCTAAATTCAGTTAGGTGGAAAGGGCAAGATCGCATTGCACTCAATGTGTTATTGAGAAATGACTATTTACGTGATGAATGCACATTTAGTTAAAAAACTGATCCATCATCCCAACCTCCTTCCCAGGGCTCTCACCCAAAAGCGAAGGGATAGGGCCCTGGGAATGAGGTTGCCATCATCCTTTGGGCCACATTTTATTAAAAAACAAAAAGCTTCAGTGAGTGTGTTTGTTATCAAGATGAGTCATAACTTACCATATGTAGGAACACTTATAAACTGAAGAAGGCGCTTGATATCCAAAGCAGTGGGTCTTTTCATTGGATCCTGCATAAATACAGTTATATTAATTATAATATTGGTAATATACACTGTCAGCACAGTGCATTATTCATTAATTATCTTACTAACCACTATTTTTTTAATAATAAACAGAAAATTGAAACTTTTTTTTAAGCTGAAATTTAATGCTGATTTTAAATATGCAAAAGTGTATGATATGATAATTCAGCTGCATATGCACACAGGCTACAAAGTATGTGCCAGCACACAATGAGCTCTCCAAGGAAGTCATGCAGCCACTAAAAGCTGTTCAAGGAATTTACTCTCATCACCATTTAGATATATTCTGGTACTGATTTTATATCCTTACCTCGTGCATGCACCTTTTCACAATACCGGGAATATCGGAATTTGGGTTTTCACATTTTAGCTGTTCGACCTAGAAAGTAAAAAAAATATCAGAATAATGTTAATTGTACTTTCTGTTAAATAAATACAATAATTGTAAATAAATAGATAATCTAAATCAAACATATTAATTGTTATTTTTTATGAAGAAAGAAGTAAACTTGATTCTTTGAAGATGTCTGGAAGATTGCTGATATGGTTGAAAACTTTGTTATAAAAGTAGACAAGGATTGCAAAGGATTGTTTGTCAAAACGAACGGTAACCGTTCCAAAATAGTATGGTGAGACAGCAACGATTTTGGTTACTTTTAGGCATTTGCCTTTTGTTTTTATTCTTTTTTATCCCTGCATGATAGAGCAGCAAAGAGCTATTGTTGTCCAAGTTGTATATATAACTTTTTTTTAATGTAAAGTTGTATTACGGACATTTTTATAGAGGGTTAATTAACACAGGAAAAAACATTGAACAACGCCATTTTGGAACTGTTGGTGATGCAACAAATATGCTTCTGATTGCCTTATATTAGCCGGAAGTGCATGTGCAAAATCACCTGGATGGTACATATGGTTTACCTGCTGGTAAAGTTGGCCTTCTTTGGGAGTTATTCCCTTCATTTCCATTAACAGACCTCCAAGCCCATAAATATCAGCTGGTCTTCCATGAGGAAGTCTGTTCCTCACCTATGCAACAAGAATAATAACAACATATGTAATCTAGAATCAATAATCATGATAACAATGACTGACGATGATGATGATGACAGTAAATGATAATAATGATGATGATGATAATTTATTATGATCACTGGGATAATTATGATAATCATTTTGATGACAATGATCAGAATTATGATCAGAAGTTGACTCTCTTTCAAAGACCACTCTTGTAAGCGACCATCTCCTATAAGAGACCACTATTTCAATTTCCCATTTTGATTCCCATGTTTCCTATATAAACTCGATCCGTAATAAATCTCTCTCATAAGCGACCATGCACTCTAGTTAGCAACCACAACCATGACCACAACCACCACCAGAGTTCAAGTTTTTGACTTTTTATTGTTTTTCTCTCTTGTAAGCAACCATCCAGAGTGACTAGACTGCTGAAAACATTATCTAAAACATATTTGGATATATTGTGGCAAAAAGCAATTTCGGAATTTGTTGATAATGTTTGACATTTATCCGGAAGTTTTACAAATTACACATGGTTTGGGCTTCATGTGATGGGTTCTTGTGGTTTTTGCTTCCTGTGTTAAGATTCTTGTAAGTGACAACACAAAAGATAGTAATGATGTTTGCAATGATAATGATGTATGACTACAATTCAAACAACTTGCCCATTTCCTTCAAATCGTATTTTACCTAGCCTCCTCCGCAGGCATCTCTTAGGCAGAAAAAACGAAGAAAAAGAAAAAACATGTCGCGGGCTTCCTGTGGCATATGGCAAAAATGACTGAAGAAGGGGGCTCGTCACCAGGCTTCGTTGTCCTCAAATTTTCAACACAGGAACCCCAAAATCACGAAACTCACTCTCGGACTCAGGAGTTGCCTGCGGAGGAGGCTATATTTTACCAACTTAAATCAAAAACATAATTACAACACACGATTGGCCTCAAAATGCAGCTACGCCCTGCCTAAAGTCCGAACCAACTACGGTAAATACAATATAAAATTTTCCGGTGTCAAAGTTTGGAACTCCATCAGTGACTCGACTAAAAAACTCAGTAAAACTAAATTTAAAGACACTTTATTTGACGATATTCTCTCGTCCTATGCACTCATCCTCTCTCACTAGCATCTACTCGTCATCCACTTTTCTATTGTAAATATAACTATATACAATGCAAATATGTAACTATTTAATTACCTTCTTACATATTTTTTCTTTTTTTGTAAACTTCTACCTTTTCTACAATATTGATATATGTAACAATTGATTATGATCGGCTGGCTACCTATCTTAGGCTAACCAATATGGTTTTATTCATGTAAACATTTTATTGACATAATTTAATTAACAAATGTATATACCAGGTACTAAATAAACAGATATTGTATTGTATTGTATATTATTTTATTGATATTGTTCTGCAATACCTCAGGAGAAGCAAATCCTGGAGTTCCAAGGGGTTTCAAGCCTACATCAGTAAACTCTTTTTGGAGGATTTTAGCTGAATCATAGTCAGCTAGTTTTGCACCACTACTACCCGATAAAAGGAAATTCAGAGCTGCAAATTAATAAAAAAAATATCATAATGAAATCAAATAGTAAAACATCATTGGTTACTTGAGGGTCTGCCATTATTAAGTAGCAGATTGAAATTATGAGCGGGCTTTGATTTCAAACCTCATACTTTGGCTTAAAAAAAATAATAAAAAGGAGAATTTTGATAAACAAAACACAACATTGTGGAGAGGGGAAGGGGATTTTTGATTGGCAGTTTTTTTAATGGGGGTTTCAGTTGCTGTACGGAGCTCTGTTTTCGCACAGGGGTAACTTAAAACTTTAAAATAAATAATTGCAGTAACCATGGTTAACTGTGCATAGTTTCAATCGGAAAAGGCCAAGTGTTTATATAGCAAAAAAAAAGTAATCTAATTTACCACCATTTGCACCAAGTATCCAGACAGTCACACAAGTGGACAGAATTCCCAATTGAGTCTGGCATGAGGACCAATAGTCATGCAAACAGTGGTAGGAAATAAAATACCTTTGATGTCCTTGTGAATGATTCCTTTATCATGGAGGTACTTGACAGCATCTACAGCTTGGCCCCAGTAAAACAAGGCTGTCTTTTCATCCATGGGTGTATTGTTCTGTTTACACAGGTCAATTATAACCTTCAGGGGTTCAACTAGACACAGAAAAACGATTGATATTTAAGGAATATATATTATAAAGTGAACTGAAGAAGTGAATAAACGAAACTAGTTTTCACTGAGTTTACAGTTTAATTGTATGGTAAAAGAATGTATGGTAATAAGCATTTTTGCTTATAAAACATCAAGAATATTAATGGATGGAAAATCTTTCTTGGTCTCAACAAAGAATATTGCAAAAAAAAAATAATGGAGAGCGTGTCTATATAATTTATTATATATATACTGTCATAGTGATATAAACATGCTGGGAGCTGTAGAGCAAGAGAGAAGTCTCAAAGAAGGGGTAGCTGATTCTTTCTTCATGATACAACCTACATGATGAGACTAGCCAAGTGTTTCTTTGACTTCTTGAGTGCTCTATAACTCCCAGAGTGTTTAAATCAAAGAATATATATGCTTTTATAAAATATGTTTAAACTTTTTAACTGAGCATGTCTCTGTTATAAGCACAGCATCCAGCCAATCAGAGCGCAAGTGATATCTTCAATATTCTATAATGAAAGTTAGCATTTATTATAGTTTTAAGTTTGTTATTGCTTATGCCTCTAGCCTTAGCTGCAGGTAAATAATCAAAGAGAAAGACAACATATTAGTGTATTAAATGGTATTTCACAGGTTGTGCACACAACACTCATTGCCTTACTACACACTGTACTGAATTCAAAAGAATATTATAAGTTTTTCCAAGTATGTTTGGACGACCACAGAGCAGTTGAGGAGTTTTCCAAGTGGGAATCAAAACTTAAGTTTATGTGATTATCAAAATCAGTTTTGTAATCAGTTTTGTTATATATAATCATCCTGAAAAACTAAAAATGTTTGTAGCATGCACCAAATGCTTTAATACTCCTTCACACATTGTACTAGGTGACATACATTGCTATATATAATATATAATATTTTAATATTGACAAGGTAAACTATATATTAATATATTTACCGCATTCTTCCATGAAGATATTAGCACGTTGACCTTTCTGACCTCTCTTAGTAACAAGGTAGTGCTTGACTATGTTGGGATGAACCCCAATAGTTTTATACACATTCACCTCTTCTGGGGAAATTGTGTACTTGGTCTGTATGAATGAAAACATATGATAAGTCACATTATAAAATAACTATTAGAAATTACGGTTTCTGATTGGTTTAAGGCATGTGTTTTATGAGAGCATGATGAGGGGTGTCTGCATTTTTTTATTATGCGCTTTGTTAAGTTTTTATTGATTTTTGTATCTATAGGTACTGAAATTTTAGGTTATTTTTCAGTTTATCCTTAATTACTTTTGAATGATGCAAAAAATCAAAAAACGCAGGCACCGTTTTGAGTTTTTTTACAGGTCTGATTAAGTTTTGTGCTGATTGGTTAAATATTGCGGGACAATAAACTCTTCAAAGTTAGTAAATATGCTACTAAAATCTCAACGCGAGATAAAGACGGATTTGTTTCCTGTGAGCTTTACTTCTGTTTACTAATCCGGATTAACAGCGACGCCTAAGACAAAGCAGTGATATTCGATAATAGTCAATTGCTTCTTTCATCCGACTTCCTAAAGCTTTTGTTGACGTTCGCTTTCTTTGCTTTTTTGGGGTTAATGAACCAGTTTTTTTTACCTGGCATGGATAAATTAAACCATTATCGAATATATGTTTTTTTCTTTCCAAAGGAAATACTATAGAGTAGTTCGCTCAACGGAGTTATCAATGTTTGACCTCTCCATGGGTAGGTTTGATCAGGTCCTGTCATCGCTTTGTCATGTTTAGTGTGTCACGCAAAATATCTTTTTTTACGAATATCTTGCGAAGAAAAAAAGCAAAGCCAATTTTGTTTTTATTAAACAATAGACAAGAGATTGAATAATTTCACTTCATGCTTTTTTCAAAAAATGTTCTTCAAACATTTTGTCCCATGATACCTTAACTTAAAAATAGTGTTTTGCCGAACCGACTATTTCTTCTTTATAATTATTTTTTTATGTGAAATGAAATTTAAATGATATATTATATATTTGTAGTGTGGCTATATTGTAAACACTATATTGATGATGGTCTTCTGGTTAAGCTAGCGCATTTGAAAAGCCCAATCTCCCCACCCAACCCCACCCCAAAATATTTACATTAAAACAAAATATTAAATGTCTTAATTTGCTCTTTTGATTATGAAATAAATTAAGAAAATACTTTATCAAAATTTCCACTGTATATAATATAGTTCCTATTTATAGTGACTACTTAGTTGTTGTCAAACACAATTAAAATTGTAATGAGTTGTTGTTTCCTCTTGTATTTCATGTTTTTGGCTGAATGATAATGACTAAATAATCACTATTAAAATAGAAACTATTAGTTAGTAACAAAATAAAATTCATTTTAGTTTCATAGTTTAATTGTCTTCAATCTAACTGTCCTCACCTCTTTGACAACCATTGGCTTGTTATTTAAGGGTGATGAACTAGGGAGAAATTGGACTTTGAATACATTTCCGTTTCCCCCACTTCCAATACATTTTCCTTTCCTGTAGCTTGTTTTTTCTTGGAATGGGTTCTTAACTCTCTCACCAGTGTTCTGAAAGATAATATAGGGCATTAATTTTACAAACACAGAAAGCTGGAAGACCTTATGCTGGATGCTAATGTAATTTTATTAATACTTTATCAGTCTTTGTGTGTAATTTTGGTGATTGTTTTTCTTCTTGTTGTCATGATCACACCTTTATCAAGACAGGGAGGGATGCAACATTACACAACCTCTTTTCTAGAGGCAATACTCATTTTTACACACTCATGTCCTGATACAGAAGTTAAAATAGTGTAAAATACTTACATTGTACTCCACAAGTCCATCAATACTACTGGGGGTGAAGGGTTGTGAATACTGGTACCAAATTGGTGGTACTGCTTGTTGAGGTGGTTTTTTAACAACCTTAAATGCTTTCTTTTCCCTAAATAACAATAACAAAAAGATAATAATTATCAAATTGAATATAATAATGTAACAAGATAACAGGTAAAATCTGATAATTCTTATTGTTATGAAACCACTGCAGACATGGCCTTTTTTGCATGTTTGATATACACCTGTTTTCACAAATGTTGTCCAAATAGAAATAGTAAAACATTGTTAGGAATTAATTATCAGTACAACAGCAGTGAACTGGAGCTAAAAAAAAAAAATCAGACAGGAATATGGTACTAAAAAATAATATATAATTCTGATAATTCTAATCCATGGAGTTTTCAATAAAACATATTTTTCCTTTTAAGGTGGCCCGGTAGTATTGACTTTGCAGGATAAACATAATTTTGTAACGCATTATTTTGCATCTAAACTTTG
>JAUPMH010035999.1:0-10366 GCA_032270665.1 Metridium farcimen
TTATTATTATTATTATTATTATTATTATTATTATTATTATTATTATTATTACTATTATTATTATTATTATTATTATTGTTATTGTTATTATTATATTTTCAAATAAGTTTACAATTTCTCATTAACATAACCTAAAATAAGAAAATAAGTGTTTTTTTGTTTATTTTTGTGCACATTTTAAACATTTGGTTAACACTAACCAACCAATTTAGTTCTTCACATTTTCCTATTAGTGTCTTAAGATAGCTTTGAGAAACATTTTTAATGCTATTTTAAAATACCAACCAATGGATCAAAACACCAAGTGGGCTCTGTCGTCCCCTTGGATAAAAACAGTTTTCCTATTTGTGTCTCAAGTTAGGTTTCTATACATATAATATGCTTGTATTAGAGCATCATCAGTTTGCTCATGACTAACTGAATTTGCTTCAGCTAGTGTCTATAATATATTTATATATAATTATGTATTGTGTATGATCTAGGATACATCATACAATTTTTCAATCCCTCAGAACCCCTTCTGTTCATTAGCCCGAGTAAACGCTCTCAGAGCGTCTAGTTATTGTTTATTTGAGGCACAGCGAAAGGATATTACGCGACTCCATACATTCACTGTAAATATGCAAATTACTAACACCACAAGTGACGAACTTGGGCTCCCTGTGGAATTACTAGAAAATAAAAGGTTTTATTATTATTATTATTATTATTATTAGTTACGTCCAGTTGCTTAGCTAATGCTTTATTACATCGAAAAGCTCGATGTCTAAAAATGCACAGTGTTCTTCGTCTCTTGGTCGCCAAATTGACTTCCGGTCAACCCCGGAAGTACTACCGTCAATCGTCAACGTCAATCTACATCCAATCATAGCGCCGAACGTCAATCTGCATCCAATCATAGCGTTTATTTTTGACATCTATTGTAATGCTCATGTAGCGCTTATCCTCGCACTTCGACGCTCACGATTTGAACTACCATAATACGTGAACCTTAGGACTTCGTCGTACAGACAAAGTAGTAAGGTCTATAAGAAGGCTAAATGGAGAAGTCTAACACTCTGATGATACATACAAATGTATACAAAATTCGTGGTAGGCCAACACTAAAAATTGTTCAGCGTAATTTTCGGAACGGGCCGTTCAACGAATCTGCTAGCATGTCTAGCATTGATAGCAAAGTTCTTACCAGTTCTCACGAGATATCCGGCGAGATAGCAAATGATTTAAATGACCTAAATATGACTCTACATCTACACTACATAACAACTGACAATACTATAACAACTGACATTCGGAAAACTGACTGTATAAATGCTGAAATCAGATGTACCCAAAGTCAATAATTTGTACAAGCAAGAGACTTACAAAGAACACGAGTCGAACAAGAAAGCCGATTCTTAATTTACACACTCGATCGAAGCACTCAACAACATGTCAATTTGGTAAATCAATATTTGAAATCATTTCTTTTATTGAATATTTTGATCCCTTTATTCATGTTAACTGTATTCAGTACTTGTAAAGAACTATTTAGCAAGGTTTTTATAATCTTTATTGTATCGTTGCAACTGATTGTCAGTATGGCTTTTTTCTTACTTGTATACATTGTTCAAAACTTTTCAAATACAATCATAATGATGTTGTTTTATCAATAAAAGTACAAAAATTTAGATCACGCGCGCTATGCTAAGTATTTGTATTATATTTGTATTAGTATCGTTCCCTCCCACCACAGGAAGCCCAGAGTCAAGAATTGCCTGCTGAGGAGGCAATATGTTTACTTTAATAAGACCTTTAATATGTACTATATTTTATTAGGTCATTAGTGTCATGGAATAAACAGTAAGCTACCAATTAGTACTTTTTCTTTCTAAACATCTTCTAAACATCGGTTTCCTACACGGCAATCGTGGAAAACAGTAACTATCAAATGATTACGTATTTTTAATTATTTTTATCAAAATTAATACAATGTGAATAAGGCACCGTTTCTAGTTGACAACATTGAAGTTGTATAGCTATTTTGAACATGCCATTCCCAGCTACACAATATGGAAGTCGGCAATAGCTGATGGAACTGAGCTCGATGTGAGCGCTCATAGAGCGTCTAGTAATAATTTTAAAAGACACAAGTAGACACAAGTAACAAAAACTGGCAAACTTTTTGGGGAAAGCTTGGCGAGTGATGCCACTAGTACTTACAACAATAACACAACTATTTTTATGCACTGTACCCTGAAAACTTAAAAAAACGGCATAAAAGTTTTATATGATAAACGGGTATTAATCCCCATACAATTAACTATACGAATGACACATGGGCGTGCAGAGATTATCTTACCGAATTTGAAGAGATAAATTCTATATTTCCAAGCGTCCATGCATTATTCTCTTTATTATACAAACAAAAATTATTTTTATGAAAAAAAAAAATTTTCACATGAAAAATCAAATACGATATTTCTCAGTGGCCACAATATTAATCCCTGTAAACCACCGTAATTTATATAATAAAAGGCATTATTTAGGGCGGATATACAACATAAAATATATTGCATTGACCCATAAAGTTCCTAAAATGTCCCTAAAATTTAGCATATCGAAGCAATCTAATGTTTAATGACTGCGAGATCCAAAAAACGTGCTCTAATATAAGATTTAGGATATTTAGATTTTTAATTCAATAACCCATTAAGTAAAATATTATTTCAAAGCTAAACGAACTGAAGTAGGAAACGCAAGAAATTAAAATTACATGACTTATATTATGTTTATATAACAAATAACACATATATAAAAATAACGTTAACTTGTAAGTCACTAGAAATAATAAATACAATCAACTATACAATCAGCTACATCGTATTGATGTATAAATTACACCTATATAAAGCAAGACAAAAACATGGTGTACCAAATCCCATGTCTTTTCAAAATTTTCTAAACTACAACGAAAGAATATAATATGTACTGACCAATAAGAAATCTTCTATCTCAAAACATAAAAACAAGTGGAAAAAAATATCATTAGCTTTGAAATGAAGAATCTGGTAAAGTGCGTGTGTGATTGTGCGTATTAGTATTTGGTTTTCTTTTTTTTCGTAAAATTCTTATAGTCATAGATAATTAGAAAAGTTAAACTATAAATTCGTAAAATATGTGTATTGTTGTTGTAAGTTGTCGTGAATGTTTTTTTATAATTTAGTTCATTAGAAATGTAAATAATATTAACGTACTGTAGTTATCTCGTGTGTCACATTTATTATGACATTCTTGAATTGTTAATAATGATGTGTGTGTGTGTTCTTTGTTAATTCTCAATAAAATAAAAAAATTTAACATTAGCAAGCGTTTATCGTTATACATGTGCGATAAATTGAGCTTACATATCTGTTTTTGCTGAAGTATGTTTGTCTTCGGTTAGAAACTCCCCACCATTATCATTCATGATCTATACCACCGTGGCCTTAGTTTATCTGTTTCTTAATTTATTCATTTAGCCAGTATCACTGTACAAAACATCAATGCTTCTATCTTTTCAAATTTAAATTTTAATGACGTCTTAAGAAGTATAGTAACGTCAGCAATCGCTTATCAAAGAAAAATGAGTGTAAGGTGGAATATGACAAACTGAGCGAATCGCCTAGTAACACGTAGCCTAATACGTCACAATGACGTCATATTATTATTCTGTTTTCTTGAAGAAAAAAAAATGGAGGCGTGCTAAGTTCAGTTATAAAGTATGCATGGATTGACAGAATGCTGTTAAAAATAAAAAAAGTATGATGAAATAATAGAATAGAATAAAATTAACAAGATAAAGTAAAAATGAAAAGAAAAGAAAACAATATTGTATAATATTGTCGATCAATGAATTGTTCATGTATCTTTGTTTAGAAACAAATGATTTTTATACCGTCGCTACTATCATTGAAAAATTCGCAGTCAGTGATCACAGCATGGAAACCAAAACTATCAAAACGAAAAAGGTACAGAAAAAGGTTGAATGTAAATTGAAGAGGCTTGAATGATGAAGATCTAGACTACGTAACCCATTTATAATATTATTATTACTATTATAATTATGGTACTTACTTTCTATCGAGAAAACTCTCGCTTTTTCCGCACTTCAGATTGTGGTGATATTTTTTTGAGTTTTCACTTTTAAATGGCCAATATTCATTTTGATTATTCTAACTTCAATCTGATTCAAATAAACTCAATAACATTCATTTCCTGTCCATCAAATACACCTTTTATTTTCCAAATAATTGAATTTCGCACTCTACATTTAATTGAACACCGACAAAGTGTACACAACCAGCAAGTTATTCCACGCTTTTATATACTGCTTGTGGGAAATGGTCACCTTTCCGCGACCAGTCCGGACATGAAACCTCTTTGAATGTGTCACTAATATATAAATTTCCTTACTTAAATGGGTCTGTCGTCTTAACAACTTTCATGTTTGTTTAGGTTGTAATAAATGGTGTATACTTTACTAAAAGTAATTTTCTTTCGTTTTAATGATCAACTATATTTGATATCCTACACAAACCGTAAATCCAAGCTAATAAAAATGAGCACTTTGTCAAAGTGAAAAATCAATGCTATACATCTTTGTTTTATTACTCTTACTCAAATGCTTATTTATGTTTTTCTCAGTTTAAATTAAAAATTACATTTATTATATAAATAACAGTGGTTTACAGGGATTTCGGCCACTGAGAAATATCGTATTTAAACACATGTAAAAATACGATAATTTTTCATGTGAAAATGTCAGTTATTGCATAAAAATAATTTTTGTTTTTAGAATAAACAGAATAATACATGGACGCTTGGAGATATAGACTTGATCTTCTCTTGTTCGAATTCGATATTTCATTCGTTCGCTGCGTTCGTGAGGTAGCGAATTTGAACACTCGAAGATAAATTCCATATCTCCGCGCGGCCATGTTAGTTTCTATTGGATTTTTCTTGTAAAAAACTCATTTCATTAATGTTTTATGAACTATATCACATGTCTGTGATATAAGCTGAAAACAGTCACGCTGGGAGCTGTAGAGCAAAAGAGAAGTCTTCAAGAAAAACGAGGCGTAACTGTGAGTTTATTGGGCTTTTTGAGTGCTCTACAGCACGGTAGCCTTCAAACTAGAGCGCGTGCAAGTAGTAGTAAGGAAAAGAATGACACCACAAATATATAAGCACTAAAATCACAAATTAGCTTACGTTACAATCGCTTACTCGCACAAGCTAAAAGTTAAAACAAAGTTTGGGTTCCGATGAAAGAAGAAGTTATTGTCCATATATATGCAAGTCGGTTAGTATTTTGTAAGACTGTCATGAGCGCCCTCCGGCTAATAGTCTATCGATAGGTGCCAATACAAGCTGTGTAAGCAAAGAAATATGCCATGCTAATTCTGGAGATTGTTACTGATTATAGTATATCAAATATAAATCCTTATCGCAAATCGAGCCAATTCAACAAAATAATTGAATTGTTTGGTTTTCCAAATCAAGCTTCAAAGAGATATTCTACTTCAAAAACTAGTTTTCATGAGTCACGTGATGAAACTAATGATGATCGTGGTAGGCACTAGTACTATGATCAGCTGTGCTTGTGGTGTAATCATGGAACAAAGAACGAAATTTCTCGCGAAGCAACTGATCATATGCAAATGCCCGTCAAGCCTCACTTGGACTTAATAAAACAAAAGCACTGTTTTCAATCAGTCAGAGCGAGGCTTACCGAGCAATAATTTCGGTTGGTGAACAAACATAACAGCTGTCTTGAACCATTTTTTTATCGCTGTCTTCTTTAAAAAAGTGACTCAGAGGTGTTGTTCTTTTCATAAGCAGCGAGAGGATCTCTGACTGTCGAATTTGAAAACATCTTGGGCTTAACCTAGGATCAATTTCCGTTCTAGTTTTTGTCTGTCTTTCGGTATATTGGAGGTATATTTGGACTTGAATTCTCGTCGATAAACGAAAAGGACGAAAAATTCAACGTTGTTAGCAAACGTTGTAAGTAGGGATAGTTTTCGCCAGAAATGAAGTTCAGTATTGGACGTATTATTTTTCTCCCACGTGATAAAGAGCGTACGTGGCTTCTGATTGGACGCTTTTCTCACACGAGAAAAAACGATACGCGTTTGGTTTAGAACAATGAAGGAACGAAATATATTGAGTAGATTTTTAACCAGTAAATCTCGATATGTATATGATAAAATTCATTACTATAAATATACCTGTGAATTTTCAAATAAATTGACAACCAACATTATATTTGTTTTTAAAAGAAAAGAGCGTTTGACTGACATATTTTTACCCCGTTCTGTTTCTATAATTGTAAAAGTTGCATTCTGATTCATCTCTAGGGATCAGTCTATTATATTTTTTAAGGCTATGATTTAGCATCCTTTGAACTAATATTGTTCTTACTAATATTGCCCTATTATTGCTAACGCTTGGACGTGATGTTGTACATCCGGGAATAATAGGTTTACCGATGAGTATTTGTGTGGTGAAATGAAAAGACTTCAATCTCCTAAAAAAGAAGTAATTTTACATATACAGTAATTTATATATATATATATATTATATATATATATATATAGCTCCTATTTCAGCTCTTTTTGGATATTTACTTTTCACTGTCGTCATCATTATCACTATCATTTTACTATTATCATTACATCTACATACCTACATAAATGTTTTGTGTTTTTGGGACGTTTTTCATTCCACTTTAAATATTTGAATTGGGCTGTTTTTGTGCGTGCGTGTGTGGGAATAATCATCACATTAAGGGATTATTCATAATTTGATTTAAAGCCAGCCCAACCCAATGAGAGAAATATTGGCCTGACTTCCTAGAAGCTTTATGTTGATCTTCCTTTACTCTTTATAAATCGATCATAGATTTTAGTCTTTTCAAATCATAATAAGATTGAAAATAGAGTGATTGTTGCGAATTCGTTCGACAGTAATCTGTAATTCCCGGGCTAGGCCGCTTCTATAACCGTACAACGTACGGATGATTTGTTTTATTTGGTGATTTGTTCTGCCATATATACAATCAGCTTAAGGTTTCCTAACGATCAGATGTGAGATATAATATTGAATGTTGCGTAGGTTCCTACTTTTCCTACCTTTGAAAAATGAATCACAAAAAAAATAAACAATAAAATCTTACAATAGTCTAATTTACCAAGCTTTCGAGCAACTTGCTCTTCATCTGGATAGACATGAAAATAATGTTCTAAAAAAGGAAACTACTGTTAACTGTCTTTGTTAAAAGTGATTTATTGACCCAATAAATTTTATATGGTATGACAGCTCATCAAAATCGAAGAAAAGAGCTGGTCTTAAAAATAATGACGGTCATATTTATCACAAGGAGATTTTAAAAGATATTCAGTCACAAGAGGAGGCTAGTGCAGAGAAATACGAAAATTCAATTTTCTAAAGTTCTTGAAACGTCGGCCTTCGATCGGCTATTTATATATAAACATACAAATAGAATAATACAAAAATATATTTCGTAACACAGATACATAAGTTCTCTTTTGATTTAGGTAATAGATTTCATTTCAAGAATGCTGTTCCAAGACTCCTATGTTATACGTCATGCATGATTATGTGTATTCAAAACATTTCTGCTCATTTTAGGAAACAAGGAAAACATTGCATGGCCGTACAAAAAGGGTGGCCAACTATTATTTAAATAGTTAAGGATCTTAAATACTAGCTTTTTAACGTTAAAAACTGCTTTGATTGAAAATCGTTATAGAATGAGGCTGAATAAAGACATCTAATTACCATTGGGGTTCAAGATCAATGAGCAGCCAACAACAAATGAACACATGCTTTCTAAAATATAATTTGTTTTCACCTTAGTCATAGCGAAACGTACCAAAAATAATATATAAAATAATATCAAAGCCAGTATTAAAATGAATTATTCCTACATTAGTTTTTAACTTTAGTTATAAATAGTGATACTTAAACAAATAATATTTAAAATTAAAGAATTATTTGATTCATTTTTCCTAAAAATATAAAAATTCTTACTTTTGTTTAGTGGAATTTATACTGTTCCATTCCTAACCATTTAATTGGGTAGGAGTTTCAAAAGAAATGATGCTTGTCAATTCCATGTGCGACGTGCTCTAGACTTCCTTACACACTTGCATGCATGGAGCTAAAGGTCTATCCGAATGTACCACTATCCTAAATACCGCTCTTGACACCACTCACAGCTCGTCAAAACAACTGACAACTAGGACTCATTAGTATGAGTCTATCGTCAAACGGTTGCCTAGGAACACTCACATGACAAGCCGCACGTCAAGAAGTCGTCAATTTTGTCAATGAAGTGAGTGCCGAGTAGATTAATCTCATTGAAATAACAACGCGAATTTTGATCCTCCAAATGGAATGATATGTTTACGTATGTACTTGATCGTTTTCCGGTCGCTAAAGAAACCTAGGACCTAACTTCTAATTATTACAAGCATTGACGGTGGAAAATCATCTGAATGATTATGAATATTAAGCTTGGAGGGCTTACACACACACTATCTTTAACTTTCTCCTTTTGTATTGTCTATTTTAGTATGTATTTGATGTTTTTAAAAGAATTAAATATTCAATATCACTTGTATTAAGCAAGAAGAAAGTATTTGATATGATTGACATCAATTAATGAATTAATGAAAAATATTAGAGATTATTATATCGAAATGGTTTTCACTGCACTAATACAGCGATCGAAGTCCAAATAAGTAATGTCAACATATGAAAAGTGTTTTTTTTCTTTTTCAGTATTGTTTTGGTTTTATAATCTGGTTCAATTTACACTTACAGTGAAATAATATAAGATGACGTTGAACAATTCTCAAGAACTATTAATTTGAATGATAAAGAATCTGTGAGCGATTTAAAGTAGCTCTGAGTGAGCGCTCAAATGTAAACATGGTTACCACAAGCTATAACAAACTAGGGAGATGCAGGTTGTACATACCCTTTATATTTAACAATGTTCAACCTACAGAGAATATCTATATTCATACAAATACTACATTGTCTTATGTTCTCGGCCAGTTATGTTTATTTGAATTTTTAGCTTTTTTGTCAATGATTTGCCTAAAAAGGACTGATTTGTTTAGAAGAGATTCTTTTTGCCACCTTTCTCGACCACCATGAGAAATAGCAACACAAAAAAAAACAGTAAAAATTGAAGAAACACAGTATCAAAGGAACAGGTTATGTTATGAAACTAGCTTGTTAATTATACCCTACCTTATGTTTCTAAAAGGGGTTAGCCATGCTGCGATTAAGGACAAGCTCTGGTTCAGTACGTAGGATAATACATAAGTAGAAGGTTTTGCATTGCAAGCGGGCATTATTTATTAAAGGGCTGTTGATACACGCTGGCATCACGGTTGAAAACGAAGCCAAATCACATATGAAGATTAGAGGATTTTAGCTGGGTTGTGATGTCATAAGAAGAGAAGATATCGGCAGCTTTTTGAAATGCGGTTAATAAAAGAACTGCTGTTTTGCAGCTGAGTCATGAAATAATGATCTTGGCATCGTTGATGAAGTTGATGATGATGCTCAACGGCCGCTAACTAGTGCGACGCTATTCAGCTACAGAGAGCTCCAATTGAGCAAGACTCCATCTTGTTCACAAATGAAATAAAGGTTTATCGACCCTACAACCCTCCTGACCAATCAAACAAACCAGAACAAGGCATAGCAAAACAAAAAAAGGAAGAAAAAAGAAACACACATTAAAACATTTCACGGCACTATTACAATAATATATATCAAATTAAATGAAAATCAGAATAAAACAAAATAATCATAAATTTAATTAACTACCGTAACTCATGTATTCTCGAAATTTTTAGTTATTTGTTTTGTATAGTAGTAGTCTATTATTTTTTTGTAAAGATCAAATAGTGAACAAAATATATAGAAAAAGAGTAACCGACTGAAGCAAAGATATCTAAATCTCATGCAGTAGTCGTTTTGGTGCACTCCTTAAATTCAATCCCTTTTGCAATTAAAAGAGCAAGAAGCCGGGAAATGTACACGTGATTTTTAAAATAGAAACAGATAGCTGGTTGAAAGGCAGGTAAATTGAAAACAATATCAACAAAACTATTATGTGATAGTAATTAAATAAATGTCCAAAGGATTAAAAAACCTTAAATTCCCCAAACTATTCACTCTCTTGAATGGCACAATATAGAGATCCGACTTATTAAAGGCTTAAGGCCCAAACAACAACGACAAATATAAGAACCAAGTACTAATGGACACTAGTTTCAAAAATAGCAGTTTATATACATAT
>JAUPMH010036110.1:0-10362 GCA_032270665.1 Metridium farcimen
ATTGACTGTATTTGTATTTCGTGTCACTTGTTGTAGTGTTAATCTTTACTTTACGTGGACAACGTTTATGACATTGACTGTACGAGAAAGATTTAATGTGTTTTACCTTTCAACAGGAATAAGACGCGAGGAATCCCGAAATCCTTTGGCGAACGGGTTACTGTCGATTTTAAGTCGAGTTATCTGAAATATCAAAGGAAAATGAATTGTATCAGTGAAATCTTGTTTTCGCCCCAAAACATATGCACCATAAAATAGGAATAGGAATAATATCTAGTGTGTTTGAACATAAATAATTTGTGCTTTATTAATAGTATACTGGCTATAGCTAGTTTATGCTAAATCCTTCGTTTGTTTCCTTTGTTTAATTGTCACCATTTAGTAGCAATTAAAACTGTTTGTTTTATGGATTTAGTGTGTAGTATTTAATTGCTTTCTTTCGTCAAATACCGTCTGCAGCAATTCGCACAAACTTAATCTGGTTTGAATTCATGCCAATGGCAGCAATGGTTTCAGCGACAAAAAGACGCAATACGAAGCGACCTGGTACAGCACAATTCGAAGCAACTGTTCGGCTATAATGGCTTTATACTAATAGGTGACGACACTAAAAACGGCTGCGCGGGAGACTACTAATGAACAGGATACAAAGGATATAGTTATCACACAGAATATGAACACAAATCAGCCTCATCTTTATTCAAACTCAATTAGCGGTTAAGATAGCACAGTTTTAGAGTGTACTAGTCGAGACGACGCAATATATTTTTTAGCTGTTACATGACTGTATGATGCATGCAACACTAGCTAGAGCCTGATTTTAATCAGGCTCTAAACATTTTAAAAAATGTTTAGAGCCAAAAAGTAAATTTTAAAAGTGTATTCATCCACGTTATTGTTGAAACCGTCTCTAAAACGTTAGCGTCACCTTTAAAAATCTACGTGGGAAAAATTGTTGTTGACGTCATAAACGGTTGCTTGAAGTAGCTTAAGGCCTGCATCTTGTATGGGATGATCTTTTTCGATAGATGGCTAAACAACTGCCTAATCTACTTTAGTCGGTATAACGAGACTATAGAAATAAATACTAAGGACTAAGGATAAGCACTACAATACTATTAGAATTATCCACCCTTCCGACTACCACCATTATCTATGCAGCTTAAAGTGGCTCGTAACAGTTTCCAGTTTGACTATAGTAATACAGAACTGATATTTGTTAAACGTATTCATGTTTTATTTTACACTGATGTAAACACGCAAGCATAAACCTATATATTTTTAATAATAAAACATGAATACGTTCAACTGACTTTAACGTTTTTTGTTTTTGAATATAAGATTATAAAGAACAAAATCATTTTCACCTACTAGTTATAGTTCATTTTACTGGTGCCGCGTAATAGACCTTTTACGGTTCTAATAATATTTTCTTTACAATTGGACTACAGCCCTTTGAATTTTGAAGTGTTTCAATTAGCTTAATTGTTTGATAATGTGTACATTCCTCAAATTTCCGCAAGATGTAGTCAAATTGTAAAGATTTGTGAATATTTTGACAACAAATCGAGGCTTAGCCTGTATTTATGCGCCTTTTGTTAATTAGTACAGCGGTGATAGATAGAGTGATTTTCATATGACCGTGAATGAATAGGCAAACTAATAGTTAGTAGTTAACACTAAACCCATTGTTTTCTTTTGTTCTTTATCAACTACCACAAACTAAATGGTCTATTTTCTTGCACGGTCATATGAAAATCATTCTAACGTGAAACTGAGTACTGAAAGAGTTTTGACTTACCAATTGATTCTGGTAAGCGGTCACGGCTATAAACGAAGTCTCGCGGAATGTAAATGTCTTCATTCGTTCTGATTTGAGATTGATGACCGAGGCTGTGTGGTCTCGTTTTCTGATGATATGAACTCGGGGTTGATACTTATGCATCGAGTTGAGAATCAGCTGAAAACAAATCAGAAAAAAGCTTTTAGAAACACAATGTTTAACTGACTTATAAGTCATGGAAACTAGCGAGTAAACTAGTATAGGCTGCGTCGGTGTTTAGGTAATATAATGAAATTTGTAACACCGTAAAAAATGTTGACTTAACTTGTTAGGGACATGTTATACTATGGAAAAATGCAGCGGCTCGACAGCATGTTGAATATTTTCCCTTTTGTCCCTTTTGTCCCCATTGGCCTGCCTTTGGTTTTACAGACGTTTCGAGCTTTAGCCCTTATTCGGAGTAAAAAAGTCAACATTTTTTACTGTGTTACAAATTTTATTATATTACCTATGCATACTTATAGTCAGATTCCAAAAGAGACAACATTTTGTATGATTTACAAAAAACGTTTAAAAACGTTTATAATACCAGTGACGCTGATTATGAAATGAAAGAGCGTTTTTTTTAACCAAAAGTCCTATATTTTGCGTTAAACATAAACTGGAATAAACTTATGTTTTGGAACAAGAAATATCTACTGAAAATTAATTTTCTACTGGAGAAGTCGAAAAACAATTGACAGGAGAAAATGTGTGTGGTTACACTGATTCGATTAATTTTAAGCTATCTACTAGCAAATTGATTAGTAAGCGCTGAAATACAAGTGAGAAAAAACTTTTAAAAAAGACAAGCTATTTCGTTGTTGTCGCGTCTAGCTGGGCTCAGAGATTCAGACTTATGAGCCAGTAAATAGCGTAGTTTGAAATTCAGTCACAATTTAAGTTTCCCGATCTCCTGAAAATCGATCCCTTCAATTATTATAGACTATACCAATTGCGCTATTAAAGTCAACTAGGAAGTCTAGGTCAGGAAGGAAACCAATAAATCATGTTCATGTTTTAGCGTGAAACATTGTACCACATTTGGTTATGGCCGCGGTCTACTAGTTGAAATGTTCTTCCGTCCGGTACTTATAAAGTCGATCCTTTTTTCATCCATTAAAGGGTATAGTTCAACCCAGAACGAAATAGTCTAGGACACTACCATTTACACCACCGTCGTTAGAAAATGTTTTTCCTGTTTTTCACTCCCTTTTAAGGAAGTTTGGGTCCTCCCTTCCCCCTTGCTTTAGGTGGCTCCCAGTTGTTTTAATTGCTCACACTTCCCTTTATAAAACCGCTAATATAAAATCTTGATTTAGTTCAATGAATCTTAATTTTTAACATATCATATATTAGACTTGGATGAAAGTTTTGAACTATACGATTTCTATGTTAATAGGCGTTTCTATAGCACTGACAAACAAGTGTTTGTAAAAATTAGTTTTTCCAAAACTCATTTAGATTGAGTCTAGTCTACCTGCAAAACGTCCACAGATGGGTTATACTCTACACAGGGTCAGTATGTAGTAAAAATGTAATTAAAGAATACAGTAATTACGCGCTATCGAGGCCTAGCTGATCAATAAGAACTGTGGGTCTAATAATCGTTTGTGAGACGACTTATCATAATTTCTAAAATTGATGTTTTAAGAAAAGGAAAGCTGTAATATAATAGACATTCACCATAACAATAACTTGTGAAAGTTTGAGAAAAAACGATTAAATTTGCAAGAAGCTATAAGAGTTTGAAAAATCAAAAAAACACTAAAACGAGGCATCAAAGGCCTCAGCAGAAAATTACATATAAATCTCTAAATCTTTCATTCAGCATAACTTCTTTGGCATTTTAGCCAGAGCATCAAAACCTTCCAAACATGTCTATTTCAGGTGGTTCTTTCATATGACAGTGTTAAAATATTAAAATATCTGTTTACTTTAAAAATAATTTCCCGGTACATATTATGGTATTTATGAAAGTAGTCTATAGCAATTGTTGGTTCAGTTCATAATTGTTTTTTCATATGGTCTGCTTTTGGGTGTTATGGTATGTATTGTCTCAAGAACTGTTAAGTAGTTGATTGCGATTTCTATTTTATATATAATTTCTTTTTTTTGGTTTAACTGTTGGGATCAAGTGACATAGGTGGCAGTCACGATATATATCTTACTTACACAATGCTACTAATCTAAGGAATGTTTAATTCTTGAACGAAGTGCGTGGTCATATCAAACATACTTTGTTATGACCACCCACAAAATCACTATCATAATCATACTTTCGTTATTATATTATTATGCTATATTACTATATATAACGTTATATAATATTTGATATAAATCGCGCGCTCTGATTGGCTGAGAATCGTTCTCTATAACTCGACAGAGCATGGAACGTCTTTTCGTTGGATTTTAAACTAAATATTTTATAAAAGAAATAGAAACTCGGCAGCAGTGCTTTTCGAGTTATAGAGCACTTGGAAATTTTAAGAAGACTCGATAAGCGCTGAGAAGCACTCCGCTACGTACGCTTCTGTCGCCTTCTTAAAATTCCCGCGTTCTAAATAACTCGATTCGATATAGAGCACGCTGCCTCGTTTTCTATTTCTTCAATATAATTAAGTATGTATATTAGGGAGAGAGAGATACTTAATAATGCTTTTTAAATAATTGAAGGCCAGGATACTTACATGGCCATTGTGGTCCCCGTCGTTATTTGTAAGTTTAACTTTCTCAAACGAGACGATTTGTTTCTGTAGCTGTTCCCCAGTGAAGGGCGAGTCAGGGTGCATGTAGAGTCGAACCTGAGTAGGAGGGTCTGCCTTGCCTGCTACTAACCATGTAGACCTGTGATATGCATATCGGTACCTCTTGTCATCAACTGGAACGATATCCATAAGCACCATGTAGTTGGCTTTAGGTTGAACACCATTGACTGACACTCGTAGAGTTGGAAACATTCTCCTAAAAATCACAAAAATATTAATGCACTCAGATCTATGGAAGTACCGACTTAATAATCATTATTAATATGTGATTTGCAAAAAGTTTGTTTTTCTTGTCAAACACTATAGCTACATGTGTTTTATTTCTTGTAACGATTTAAAAACATTCTCCTAAAAATCACAAAAATATTAATGCACTCAGATCTGTGGAAATGCCGACTTGATAATTATTATAAATATACGTTTTTCTTGTCAACCAATACATGAGTTTTATTTCTTGTTCAAGTATGTCTTATAAGTAATGATTTAGAAACACATAAAGATGTAAAAATGAGACTAAGTAAGGAAATAATTTTATGAAGTTTCGGAGCCATCACGCTCCATTATCAAATAATAATAATTACAATATGCATGCAGAAAGTTCGCTTATAAAGAAACTAATTAGTTTCTTTATAACTACTATTAGTTTCTTTATAAGCGAACTTTCTGCATATTATAATTATTATTATTTGATAATGGAGCGTGATGGCTCCGAAACGTCATAAAATTATTTCCTTACTTAGTCTCATTTTTACATCTTTATGTGTTCAAGTATATAGCTAGTACTTTAACGAGATCATGATTTGAAAACTAGAATAATGTAAAAAGTTGTCAGATTCGCAACAATAAAATACATAACGTTTAAGCTATCAGTGTGTAATACCTTTTCCCTTTAGGAGTAAGGCCTCATAATTTTGGAAATAATAAGACTACTATTAGTGCGAATCAAATTGGTACTGTGTAATAGTTCTTATACAGTGATCATTAGTCACTATCAAAGACAAGTAAAGTTGTAACGATATTTTTTTTCTCTTGTATTTGATGTTTCTGGTTTGGGATATACTGACTAAATCAGTAGTCACTAAATAGAAACTATTGTTTATTAACTATTTGTTAGAGTGGTTTTCATTAGAGTGGTTTTCATTAACCCGTGAAATAAACTGTATTAGTTACAGTGTGATAGTCAAATAACAACAAAAGAACACGATGGAAGTAAGGTGCATTAAAGAGTAATACACTAAAGTGTGTTTCACGGGTTAATGAAAACCACTCTAACCCGTGAAATACTCTTTAGTGTATCACTCTTTTAAAATACACTCTAATTCCATTGTGTTCGTTTGTTCTTATTGGACTATTACACTTTAATCAATACATTTTGTTTCACGGGTTAATGAAAACCACTCTATTAACTTACTGTAAATGATAAGTGCATGTAGAGCTGTCCCGTCAATAACCCGCGAAACAGTGTATTAGTTAAAGCCTGATATTCAAACAACAACAAAAGAACACATGAGTGATACACTCAAGAACGTTTCACGGGTTAATGAGAACCACTCTCTCTAATATTGTTCTTATTTGGTGGCTATTAGTGTCACTATCAAAGTCAACCAAGGTGGTATTGGTTAGAGTCACCATGCTCTGCTGCTTCAGAAATAATAGAGCTTGAACTAGTTCATTTAAAGGTACTTTGAATCCCTTTTAAACGGGATGTGCGAACCAGTTTGGGGACATTTTATTACAAACTGTACAATATTGTCCACAACACTGTACACTGTACAACAACAGCTATAGTGAATTTCGAAAACAAGTTATCTTAAGAAAAGTAAGTGGTTCATTGTTGGTTTGTGAATAGCAAAAGGTTGATATACTTTTATTGTAAAACCTTTTTTTACTGCGTAGAGCATGTGGAGCTAGAGCGGATTTACATATGACTGTGCAAGAAAATAGACCATTTAGTTTGTGGTAGTTGATAAAGAACAAAAGAAAACAATGGGTTTAGTATTTACTGCTAACTATTAGTTTGCCTATTCTTTCACGGTCATATGAAAATCACTCAAGCTAGTAGTGTGTGCTATCCAATCTGTAAAATACTATATAATCCAAGATAATTCCAAACAAATCCTTATTTTGCCGGGACATTTCATATTGTGATATATCTCAATGAAGAACAAAGTATGACTGTCCAATTGTAGAGTGATCATCAGGCGGTTTGTTTATCATGTCAATGTTAATAAAAAAGGGCAAAATTCGTGAACAACTAATGGTCATAACATATTCTTTCATCACAATCATAAACTTGGCCGAGTTACTAGTATACCGCGTTTTAGGGATTACGTCTCGCTACGATATTCCTTTGCTTTCGAACTGATCACAAAACTAAAGCGAATAAAATTCCCTGTAGCCCACGGTATTGATTGTACATGTAATATATATATAAATATCAACAAAAAAAACATTTTCAAGACGACAACAAGTCCTTACTCACTATCCCCGGCATTTAACAAGTTAGTGTTGGAATTGAAACGTTCGTAAAATATCAAAAGTGGGCGATAGTAACTTCTAGAACCGCTAAACTACTTCGCTTATCGACCACCGACATTCCATTCGATGTGGGACGATATATCTCGCAAAACTAACCAATAAATCAGAGTCATCTTTACTACTAAACCATAGGTGGGCTTGCTCGGAACACACTCAGATTCATTCATAGTTATATAATTGAATAATGACTTTCAAGTCAATAGAGATAATAATAGTTTTTTAGTCTTTTTGAAGTTTGTTTTGTTAGTTCCGTTTCTTTGTTTGGGATACGGACCGCACTATCGTAATCGGCTGAGTCAACGGAACACATTTCATCAAAGTATAGAATGTTTCCGATACAAGCAGACTGATGAGGCAATGTGGTGGAGTGTCTCTCACGCAAACCTATCGAAAGTCATTAACGAACACTAACTTACAGGAAACTGCGTTTAAACTATAACAAAACTAACATAATAGCAAACTATATACTGCGCTTTTTAAAAAAAAGAACAGATTAGTTTTATTTAAGCAATAGGGAGCTAAAATAATGATTTTATGTTATATTTCTGAATCAGTATCAACATAGGTTTGGCCAAGATCAACA
Organism: Metridium farcimen; assembly: GCA_032270665.1. Classification (NCBI taxonomy): domain Eukaryota; kingdom Metazoa; phylum Cnidaria; class Anthozoa; order Actiniaria; family Metridiidae; genus Metridium; species Metridium farcimen. The sequence goes on from JAUPMH010036110.1 coordinate 7,712, forward strand.
AGCGCATGCAGAAAATAAAACGTCAGCTTCAAAAAGTGTTTGTGCAAATGGTTATACATTGTTCAACGGTTCGCTATTTCGATGCTACTACTTTGTACTACTTCGACTTCCACTTGTCTATATACGTCCACTTAAACATTACAATTATAGTTATTAGTATGAATAGAGAATTTATTCAGAATTTATAGCTAATTTAACTAATGAAGCCGCACGAAAACCCGATGTATTGTAGACCGCAAACTGAACCATCTCGACAGATCACTCCAAAACTCCAACGGAGCCAGTTAACGTATACTCAAGTCAAGTCTTTTACCAACATAGTATGTTCTTTTTCATTCACTCGTTTTCTGTCTCCTGTTTTTTTTTTATGCTTCAGCGTGCACCGTTGGAGTTTCGTGAAGAGATATAGGTTATTGTTTTTATTGTGTTTGTGCTCTTCTCTCCCAGGTTGACACCGTTAAGTTCAGTATTAGATCATCGGAAAGAAAATCTTTTAAATATTGATAATTACGATTGCTTTAAATCCACTATCATACATCTTAATGTACAAATAAGTGTACACTTTTTAAGTAGCATGTAGCGTCTTTTTATTTACTGGTATGTGACGTCACATTCCATTCAGGCTTCGAGAAAACGCAGAGCAATTTTGAACTGATTGCATGATATCGCATGCTTGATACAACAACTTTGATTACCACGGAGATAAATATAGGAAATTAAGAAAGATGGAATTAAACACACGTTGGATAAATCTTACTAGTTTCGGTTGTAAACTCTTTCCAATATACAATACTCTTGGAGAGGAGATCCTTCTGCTTAGTGTAGTTTTATTGGACAAGATTCAATAAAACGTCCATAGAATTCTGATAGAATCCTTCCCAAGAGGTATTGTATTAGGATAGTCTAATGCTTGCAAGCTTGTAAAAGCGACTGATCTGCATGTTCCAGTGGTGAGCCGATAGCTTATCGTCTGAATACCGCCTACCTTCCAGCTTTCGTTATTATCATCTCTGTTCCTAGCTCATTGAAGCGCTCCCAAAGATCTCTTCCTTCAAGCTCGACTTTAATGTTTTTCAAATCACTTGTGCCTTCACTTGTTTTCGTTTCAGGCGTGTCATCTTCTTCTACATTGATTTCCTTGCTGTCTTCATCATCTTCAGTATCGCTGTGGTCTTGTATAGTTTTCTGCTTCTTTGCAGGTCGCGGAGAGTCACTAGTCGTCGTCTCGCCAAGTTCATCACTTGAAGATCTTTTTTTCAACGAGAGATCATCTTCGTCTATATACAATGAGATACATGATCAACTAAATAAATGCACTGTTTATTTAAAGGTGTTAGAACAATAAACAAACTTTTCAAACAACAATAATATAAGTGTGGAAGTATGATTTGGCCGTGTCAAACATACAATTATCACCTTCTTGGCAAGTCTTTGGAGCGATCAGAGACGCGATCGAAAATGCATTAGCTTTAGGAGACAGCGATGGTGATACACATTGAGTTGAGGTATAATCCATGTTGTTTATAATCAGTTAGTCTGTGCTTCACCCGGTACTTGCCAGACTGTGCTCAATTCTTGATCAAACAGCCAATAATCACCGATTAACGATTTGTTGACAGTGAGATGGTCTTTTATCATAGGATAGGTCGTTTCTGGAGATAGACCTATGATCTATCATCGTGTTGATGATGAATGCACATCCTGCAGAATGGTTGAGAAACTACAGACAGACATCAAGCAATCATCACTCGTCTTTAACTAGCACGTAATCAGGGCCATGGACACTCATCTGCACGATTTGGGTGCATGTCGTGGGATGCAATATGAATCGAGAAACACTCGAGGAATGCTGTTCGCACCAATCTGGTTAAAGAGAACTAACGTCTGTATTCTAATCCATTTAAACCCGACGTAAAAGAAACTATTTGTCGTCTGCAATACAGGCCCCGGGGCAGATAGTTTATATATTGAAAAAGTTAAAATTATGAAGTTTGGAACTTTGTCAATCCCCTGCAGCAAAAATGATTACCTTTTTTGCAATAAGCCTGTGAAAAAGTTAAGTAAAACAAGTGTTTACTAATGGATAACAATTGAAACCAAATGCAAAGAACAATCAACAGGCTAAAGAACTATAAAACCGTAAATATTAAAATATAAAAAGTCAATATGTACAAGACAAAATTGCATGCGCAAAAAAAAAAAAAAAAAAAAAAATGAAATATATATAATTAAACACACAACCAAAACCTACAAAACTCAGCAGTTCATGGGCGGTGTCGAGATCTAGTTTCAGGCATTTTACAACTATTTTGGACAATTGCCTTAGTGAGCCGATTAGTTGTCTATTTTTATCCCTGACTTCTTTGACCATTCTGTTCTTGTTCAGAGTTTTGAGGTCAGAATAAATTGCTCTGCTAATGATCCCAAACATGTATTTATAACGTGTTGGGTGGATCCATGTTTGGGCTGAGCTGTTTGGGTGTTTTCACATGAACTTGTTGATCGCAACCTTCTGGATGGTTCAGTATAAGACCGATCTATAAAGAAAGTATGCATATTTACTACCATTGAGTAATCATATATGGTATGAAAAAGGAGAAGGAGAAGGAGAAGGAGAAGGAGAAGGAGAAGGAGAAGGAGAAGGAGAAGGA
>JAUPMH010036443.1:0-10360 GCA_032270665.1 Metridium farcimen
ACTTAAAATAAATGAAGTAGTGACTATGAGATAAAATACTAAAATCGTGCCAACTACTTTTGACAATGATTGTAGGTATATATTGTTTTGAAATGCATGTGAATATAGAAAGGAAAATATAAAACTTGAATTGTGGAATATTTGTAAACCTCAAATTGTAAATAGTAAACCTCCAATTGCATCAAAATTGCTAAATTAAGTAAAATCATGTAAGATAGGCTTACGGAATTGCCAAAATTGAATAAAACTATATGTAAAACTATACAATATGTCATGTCTTTGTATATAACACTATCACTATAGCACTAAATGTCTTACAATCTGTTTTAAGAATATAATTACTGCCCTAATGTTGAAATTCTTTGCTATGCCACTGTTCAAAGTAGTTCTTCTGCTGTGTACAGTGCAAGTACACTTGGCATTGTGGTGCACTGCAGTATGTTCCGACTTCCAGTTCTTTTTTTGTTGTCGTATAGCAAACTTTGCAACTTCTTGGCTTGTGAAACACCTTCATGATATGTGCAGTTTCAAAAGCATCAGGCTCCATGGTAGGGGGCCTGAATGCTGGGGGTTGGCCATATTCCTCAAGGCCAGCCAGCTGACGGACCAGCTCCTCCCTGTACTCGGCAAGTGAAAACTTGCTTGGCCGCTTTAGGTCCTGGTTGTCAGGGTTACTTGCTCTGTGCAATTGAAAAAGGATGAAGCTATTGACAACACTTATATCAGTCATGTGGAAAAAGAGAGTTTTCCACCATCTCAAACACTTTCTTAGTGTATTGTTCGTGGCTAGTATTTGATCTGACCCATCAACGCCATTCATAAATTGATTGTAGTTGTAAACTGCTTTAGGTTGTTTTACTTTGATTTTTTGCCAATGATTGTTGACTTTTTCATTTCTGTCTACTAATTTAAAGTCATTTGCATTGTCAATGGATGTGACCATGGTGACAGGACGATTATCCTTCCATTGTAATGCCAGGGCAACTCCATCCCTCTCCCATCTCATGCTTCCTTTTTTTTGGCCCATTCTTTCCCTTTTTCATAGATTTGGGGAAGTCCCGTCTATTTTCAGCTGCAGTTCCAGTAGATGGTGTTTGTAGTGCAAACAAGTCTTTGATAAGAAGCAGTGAGGTATAAATTTTGTCAAAGTACATATGGTAGCCTTGGTTGATTAACGGTTGCACTAGACGCATGACGACATCGTACCTCAAGCCATTGGCACTAACTGGCTGGGTAGCGTTTTTACCTATATAGACATCAAAGTCACAAGTAAATCCATTGGAACTGTCTGCCAAAACCCATAACTTAATCCCCCATTTTGTGGGTTTGTTTTTGATATATTGGCGTATACAAGACTAGTGTTTTGACTTGACCATTCTCTCATCAACTGCAACTTTTTGGAATGACTGATACAGGGATCTGCACTTAGCTTTGAAGTGCTGTAAAAAGCCAGTAACCTTTCTAAGCTTATCTTGCTGATTCTCTGTACAAGGATCCACAACATGCAAAATTGCAAGAAGTGCTTTGAATCTGTCCCTCGACATAATACTACGAGCCCAGAGACCATGGTATAGTGTCTTAGTGCTCCAATAGCGGGAGAGAGAGCTGACATTTATTAGGCCACAATACAAAATTAGTGCAATAAATTTCTGTTTTTCATCTGGGCATGTCTCTTTCCACGCACCATCTTTGTCTCCATAATATGGTTTGGTACCAACATTTATCCATCCATATGCATTTGTGTGTTCACATATTTCTTGTAAAAGTTCTACTGTGAAAAAGAGACCAAAAAAATCTAGAGCTTTATTCACGGTCCCTCTTCTCACAGGTATATTTAGATGTAATCCTGGTTGATGTGTGGGTGTAAAAGGAGGAATTTGGTAACTAGTGTCAGGGTCATCATAGCTTCGAGTAGCACTCGGTACTGGATTGGGGGCTGGATGTGCACCACCTCTACCTCTGCCTCTACCACGTCCCCTTGCTCATTGTCTGGGCTGTTGTTGTCCTCTTCTTATTCCTCTGCTTCTAACTGGTGGACAATCACTATTGTTATCACTGTCTTGGTTTTCTATTTCTTCTGACGAAGAGCTACTAGCGGCATCACTAAAAATTAAAATATTTATATTAGTTTTTTTGTATACATTATACATTCTCGGTACAATTCTTCTTGTATTTACATAAAGAAATAGTAATTCGGAACGAAACATCAAAAACAATCGATAAAGAACAAGACTGATACTGATAGAAACTCGGAGATAGAAACTCAACGAATTTGATCTCATTGTGAAGATTTTGTGCAAATTATCTCGTAGCTATGTGTGTTTATTGTCGGTATTTACATAAAATATTGCGCGAAAATTTATGAAACAGCTGACATGCGAAATGATGCGTTGAGCGGCAAAAAAAGTAGAAAAAGAATGCCTTGTTATTCAATAAACAGAAAGGACATACTAATATCAATTTATAGCAATAAAATAGTTACATTTTATGCACTTTTAGGTGAATATTCGCTTTGATTTCTCAAAGCACATGTTTGTTTACGAGTCGTATTACGAAACACTCACCTCAACTCGAACTCTGCTTCACTTATTCCTTGCAATTCTTCATCTAATTCTTCTTCTTCTCCGCTAGAAATGGACGCTTACTAGAAGACACCATTTTGATTTCAGTTTGAAACGCATGTGACAAATACCAAAGGCAATTCAACACAGCCAATTGCAGAGCAGTGTTGCAAATGACCATCACATGATTGGATAATATGTCTAAGAATATTTTTAGCACAATATCATGCAAATCAAAACAAAAATCGTTGCTTATAATGACATATTACGTCATCGGTGGAATTCCACCGATATTTAACAGGACTGTCTCCAAAGGGTTAATGAACTACTTGATAAAGCATGAAAATCTACCGTCTTGCCTGCACAGTCTGAGCTACCATCGGTCTCATGGTATCACTGGAATACATCTATGCACATATAAGTGTTTGGTAAAGCAGCAAAAATCCGTTTCTCCTCCATGTGGTTGCATTTCCTAAATTTAATTGCAGCACACTTGTTGTTGACACCATTTCTAAAACGAATTACTAAAAATAAACTTCAACAAATCGTTGTCGAAATGAATGAGCTTTTATGGGTACCCTGTGGTACATTCGTGAATGAAAAAAAAAATATTAGGGTCTGCAAAAATCGGTAAGAAAATTAGGGTCGGTCGCACAACAGGAAACATACATTTTTTGTTTGGCCTGACGACAATGTTTCTTTATTGAAATAAACAAGTATTAAACATTTGCTTGTTTTAAGTAGTACATGATATTATTTATATTTTTTGCTAGCTACCTAACAATACTGAAACTACAAACAATTAAACAACAATTTTTGTTAAGTTTTCAAATAGTTTATTTTGAATACAAAAATGGTTCATATAAAGTACCAATAGCTTTTTAATCACTTTTTCTTTCTTCTTAAAAATTCGTCAATGCAATACAATGAATTTCCAAAACCGATCCCCATCATTACGAATGTTACTATAAAATTTAAAAACAATCTGTTTGACCAAGTCCAGTTTCTCGTTCCTTCCCACATGTTCCAGTGCAATTTCTGTTCATTCTTTCCTCTGGTGTAAAAAAAAAAATTACTTCACCAACAGTACAGCGAAATGGCCAGCTGATGAAGCCTTTTGCCTCATGTCGGTCACAGGCTGATTTATCAGACCTGAAAATAAAGTCTTCATCGTCGTCACTAAACAGGTTGTTTGTTTCATCATCTGACAAAAATGTGGAGCTTGACTTCACACATTTTTGAGGGGATACACTTGGGAGTGGGTATGGCATAGGAGCACAGTACGAATGGTTGTGGAAAATGTTGTGGGTTGTAGCAGGTTCTGCGGTTTCTATGGGAGTAGAAGTGGTAGATGTAACCATGTACTTTGGTTGATCTAGACAACATTGTATAGCAGCATCTCTAGTAGTTATATGAACTGAGGCTGGAATTTCTGACACACAATCCTCCCCTGACATTTCACGAGTTTCTGAATTTGATGGTGTGCATATTTCTTGTAATACCTAGAAAAAAAAATTGGAAAATTATCAATAAAATTTTGAAAAATGCAAGATGAACATTGTATTATCATAGTTGAGATAATTCAAGTCAAAGATATTCATTAAGCCTGGCAAAAAATAATTGTTTTAGACAAATACGTATGTCATGTTATTGTGCAAATGAATAAATAAATAAATAGACAAATAAGTGAAGCGATAAATATGAATAAAGAGCACCTAGTTTTATGAACTATTTACTACAGGGTTCGTGCTACTCCTTAAACTCCTTAAAAACTCCTTAATTCTAGCTAAAGTATTGTAAATTTTGATAAAATTTGTTCATTCTGTGCGAAGTTAACAATGACAGGGATATCATTTATATATCAAAGTTGTCGCAAAAAGTGCTTAAAAATTACTTTTTGGTCCTTGAAAACTCCTTGAAAACTCCTTAGATTTTGTTTACTGACATCAGCACGAACCCTGTTACTAGTTTATTAAATAATAACATAAAACCGATAGCCAAACAATAGAATCATCGGCGGAAAGAATTGAGAAATTTGAATAAAGTTCTTCCTTGATTTGCATGTTAGTTAGCCCTGACAACCCTCGATAAGATTCACTTACATGAAGTTTTTATTGCTAAATCAACCAACATCGAACCAAGAAATCTAAAAGAAATTTTTAAATATCCGATAAAGCTTCATTTTGGACTTATGTTTTGCATAATAGAAAGCATTGACCTTGCATAATACCTCTAGTGCAAACGCTTGCTAGCTTGCCTAACAACGAAACAACAAGCAACACCAAGAATAGTTGAAGCAAACTGTGAAGCGATCTGACTTGTTTTAATGCAAAAACTCGAGTGTCTCTATTCGTTAGCTGAATTTTACGAATTTCAATTTGAAATAAAACTTTCTTTAGGACTAATACGCATATATAGAAGCATAAATTCAAGAGAGTTCTTCGAGCATTGACATAAACCTACCTCTTTGTTTCGGTGTCTTTTGATGCAATTCTCAGAGGTCGCTCTTCTTTTTACTTGTCTACTAGTCGAAAACGAAAATAGAGATGGTATGGCATCTTTTTTTAGCTTTCGCTTTCGTTTTACACAGGTCAATTGTGACATAAGGTCCACCTCAAAGCACGCTTCCTTGAAGTGTTCGCTGCACACATACATGTAGCAGTTCTTCAATGGTGGCAGATTTTCTCTCTTAATCTTTGTAATCCAAGCTTTCTGGACAGTCGGACACGATGGAATTTTGTGGTAGCTAATTTGCTCTGTCTTTGTAGAATAGTTTGTGCACTCTGGCACGCAACAATTGACCATTTTCTTTTAAAAAGCTCATGTACTGTAAGATGCTTGCTATTACTATTTATACTGAAGATCGATATGTGAAAATGCTGGTTGACGTCATAGGCTAATGCGGTAATTTATTGTGGGCTCAAATATGGTGCCATTCAAATGTTATCAATAGCAAAACAAATATTTTTTTTTGCGACATAGATTTATGATATGCTTTAAAAAATACATTTTTTACAAGTAATGCAAAATGCAATGGTTACTCTAACTCACTAAAATTACATAGAACAAACATACATATAATTAATGGATATAATGTGGTGCCGGTTATAGTTTTTAAACTGAGGATATCTATAAATCTATCGTGATCATCGCTCAAAGTGTTTTAAATTGATCATTCTTTTCAGCGATTATGTTTTAGTATTTCAAGGTACTTATTGTCCTATTGTTTTTAGTTTTCGGCACCAGCTCAAGTTTTGCATCTGTTGTTGCGGTCCATTCTGCATTTTGAATCGATAATTTTTTTCATGGCTTCCCATGAAAGTTTGTTATCGGAGTTCTTGAAGTGTTGAATATGATGTTCAAGAACTGCAGTTAATCTGTTGGCATCCAGTTTGAGCAATTTTTCGGCATTGCCTTCCCGGCTGCTCATGGAAGCCTCGCGATGGCTGAACACTAGTTCAAACAGTTTAAGGACATAGTTGGTCGTCAATTTAGTCATAATATTTTGCAGCAGCTCTGCAGAGACATAAACCCCTCTTGAAGCTGATCCAACAAGTTTTTGCACATCAGATACATCTTGTTGGTCGTTGTTTGTAGTTACTACTGGTGCAGTGGCAGAGATGAGAGTGGTGGGTGAGTTAGGGATGGCAGTAGTGGGTGAACTGGACAAGTTAGAGGAATATGTCTTTGCTGCAGGTGGAGTGGGCAACTTGGTTTGCTCAATGTTGAGCATTATGGCCCCGCCATTAGATTTATACTGTACTTTCATCCAGTTTCCGCATTTTAGAAATGAAGAGATAATAGTCTTCATCTCAAAAACATTTTTACTTAGGCTCTGAACTTGACATTTATGTTCATCCACTTTTTCTTCGAGGCTGGAGCTTCTTGTTTCGACTGAAAGTAAAAAAAACAAAAAACAATTATTCTTGACACTAAAAAATTAGTTACCAAATAAAATATACTAGTAAGTAAAATTATTGAAAAGAAAATTGAGAAAATAGCAAAGTACATTTCAAACACCCATGCAAATTCATTAATTTCAATGCAAGAGAAATTTTAATTTTAATTTTAAAAACTATCTGCAAAATAAATGTTTGATACAAGTTTAGTAGTCATTTCCTTTTTACTGCGACCATTGGATGATTTTGTATGCAAAACATATTAACCCCATTCAAAACTGACATAATTGAAAATGCTAAAAGGTGTACGGCCCGAGCAAGCGAGGTTAATAAGATATTTATTATGTAGCAATTTTAGGGAAAAAAATTTATAATAAAGAATAAATAGAAAGCATTATATTACGACCTTGGCTGTTTTAAAAACTGTTGTAACTAAAATCATAATTAACAAAAAACATAAATTCTAACCTTCTTGATAAATTGTTGCCATTTCTTCGCTTTGATGACCATTTTCACTTTCCCTTGGAAAAATGGCAACAATATCTTCTGCACTCCAGAATTCTGAAATTTTGGCACTTTCTTGATAATTAACCAAGGGTTCTCCTGGAATAAGCAGGGACAATGTTTTGGAGGAAATACCGGTTAGCGATGAGAGTTTTTTCTTCAGATATTGAAGTTCTAAGTCTTTTTCAACTAAAATTTCTAGCTCAGTTTCCTCTCCATCTCGTGTTTTATAATTTCCATTTTTTCTCTTAGATTTGACTGTAGCTCTGACGACTGAGGACACATAGTTTCCTTGCGGAGTTTGGTTGTGTCTAAGCTTCTAACTGGTTTCTCTCCAGCTTTTTTGTTTTTGACCGCATTAACATGTTTCTTTGGCAGCTTCTTTGCTCTCGCAGGAATCTCATAACTCTCAGACTCGTCCAAGCATCCAGGTTCTGAAATCCAAAGAAATATGCTAATAGTTACATGTATGTGCATTAATTGTATTAAGGTAAAATGATAACAATAAAAATAGCATTATAGCACTAAAAATCTTTCATCTTCATCTTGTCTTAATGAACTGATGGAACTGGATTTCTTTTGTTTCTTTCTTGGCGGGCCACTGAGATTCCAACTGTCATTGAGGACAAAGAGATCACCGGTGTCATCCTGGCCCATAAATTTTGCACTTTTTTTCCGTGCTCAACAACGTAAAATTCAGCCATTTTTGACAGTCAATGTAGAATTAAAGAGGAATTAGGTTGTTAGTTCGCTACAAGAAATAGGCTCACTAGAATGAATCTCCCGCTCAATTTTGTTGGCTATCTTGTTGCCATATGAAATCGATTTGTGATTGGTTAATGATTTGGAAAGAATTGAAAAAATGACCCAATATCCCTTTCATCGGTATGAACATGTATCTTGTTACTCTTTGAAGATTTTTGGCGAATTTGATACACTAGTAAAATAATTGAAACAGCCTCGCATGAGTTTATACTTGATTTATCATTTTAGCTATTGAATGTGCTTCACATCTGAATATGGAGTATGACAAGGAACTTATGCAAAGTTGCGCCCAAGATTAAAGTTGTTCAGACTCAGACTCCAGCCTACAACTTTTAACTAAAGACAACATCACCGATTCTTCATCTTCAGCAAGTGGCACTCGTCGGAAATCAAGACAGTCACTTTATTATCAACGTAAAACACAAAGCAAAGAGAAAAGAAGCTATAAACCTTATAACGAACAACATTATCCCTCACGGCAGTTAAAACATTATCATAGAAGTAGATTAAGCACACAGAAAAGTCGTTATGGAGTGATGATACTAATATTAGTGATTCAGAGACTACTGAGACTTCAGAAAGTTCAAGTGAGGATTCATTTGACGATGAAATGGTTGACAGCAATGGACATGTGGAAAACGAAAGTAATGCTGATGAGGATGTTGTACTCCATATGCCTAGTAAACAAGTTCCTCTGTATTACAGTAGCATGATTTCACGAGTTTTTCCATGTGTACTGGTTGTCTCATTTGTACTGCGACACAACTTGAGAGTAAAAAGGCATGGGCAGACTTGATTCGACTTTTGTCTGTATTAATTGGAAAACAATTTGAAACGGTCTTTCGGTCAGTGTACAAAATGAAACTCTACCTCAAAGATTGCTTTGGAGGAAAGGACCCTGTTAAAGTCTTGTATTGTTCAAACTGTTTTATTCAAGGATTTGATAAGCATTGCTCAAAACAAGAATGTCAAGGACAGCCTCTCAATGGATTTTTAGACCTGAATTTGTAGGAACGTATCAAAGAGCTTTTACGAGATGCAGGATTCTGCAAGCTTCTTAAAAAGGGAAAAGAGAACAGTAAGCGGACAGTGAATAGAACAATTTACGACATTTACCACAGGTTGGACTATAAGAATTTACTTTATCCAGGTGGATTTTTAACAAAATATTTTAATGTTTCTCTCACAATCAATACAGATGGCGTCAATAAGTATTCTTCTTCTAGTGCTGGCCACTTATGGCCAGTTTATGAATTAAAAAATTGGTTGCTACATTTCTCTGTTCCTATATTACAAAATACACTTAATCTGTTATGTCATCTCCATTGGTGTCTTCCATTGGTTTATTCATACGCGCGAGTGACTGTAGACACTCGTTACTCATACTCGCAAGTGAATGGTACTTTACTCATGGCCGGTACTTTACATCTATTTTTATCAGATGTGTGGAATCTTTGGTTATTGGGTTAAGTATTTTCTTAAACCTTCATTACACCTGTATTTTAAAACTTTATTGAAAAGTTTTGAAATCGACATTTGAAGTTTTTATTTTATATTCGTATTTGATACTAATATTTATTATAATGTTCAAGACCATTCACTATAAAACTGAGTGTACACATCAAGTGCTAGGAATTTCAAGTTTCCTGTGCAACAAGAATGCTTTTCTTGCATCTGCTACTGGACTACAGAACGTTTGACCACTCTCAACGATCTTGAACTGGTACTTAGGAAGTGATCCCATACCAAAATTGTACATGATCAAAGGCAATCTGATGAGGGTTTGTCCAACTTTGGGAATATAGCAGCACCTCGGTTTTAAACTCTGGAAAAATGTATCCCAGGATAGGATATTAGGACGATTGCTGGATAGAGAATTGATGGTTTGAGAGGCCAAGTCAGTTGCTAACACTTAAAGGTAAATTTGTTTGTTGAAATCTACTTCTTCTTGATTTTGTTCATTCATCAGATGCAACATTTTGTTACTGCTGCTTTCGTAGTAAAGATTGTAAAGATAGTTTCTCATCAGATAATTTAGACTGAAGCACTTAGGATATTCTGCTTCAAGATTATGTTCATATTTCATGTAAAAGTTGAATGTTTCCAGTAGTGTTGATAAGGGAAGTTCGTTTTGCATGCAAAACCAGCTCTTTTGGAAGCTCATTATCCAAAAGGATTTGTTTGCTTTCCAATTAAGCAGTTCATCAACTGTAACCCTTCAATATCGTGAATCCTTTCTTTGTTTCCAATATCCTTACAACAGTGATAAAACAGATTTGTAAAATATTTAGCTCTTTCATAAACTCTGTTTCCTGCTTAGTTTCATGTTTTAAATCTCAGGTTTTGCCTTGAGAATTCAACCACTTCTTAAGCTACGGTAATACGAGCAACAAATTCGTCCAACTTGTCTCGCAACATTGCTGCAAAACAAGTTGGAAAGTGATGTTGCTCGTTTTTCCACCCGCGTACCAACTTGTCTCGCGTCAAAAAGGCTTGTTGCAAGTTGAGTTGAATTCTGATTTCTGATTGGTTAACTGACAGCGAGTAAACAAAGATGGCGGCGTGCTTGACGTCATTTTGCTGCGAGACAAGTTGGGTTGGTGTGGTAATACGAGCAACTTCTACAAGTTT
>JAUPMH010036666.1:0-10356 GCA_032270665.1 Metridium farcimen
CAGACTGTCGAATGATCATGTCGAATGTACACGCTAAAAAAGCCGCCTATGCACGTAACACTGAAATCGGTTGTAAATCAATTTTGAGAAACTTTGTTCCAGTCCCTTGCTCGATATGAAAAAGGCTAATTAGTGGTACCTAGTGGTACTTAGTGGATATACCTACTTACAGTTGGCCGCTGAATAGAGGTATAGAAAAGGTACAGGAATATATTTTTTAGACTTTTTTTGGACTTTTTATTGTGGCTGCCTAATAGAGGGTGACGGCTCAATGGGTGAGCACTTAATAGAGGTACCACTGTATAAGTCTCCTCCGCAGGCTACTCCTTAGGAATTCCTTTTTTGTCGCGATCGGGATTCCTGTGTTGAAATATTTGGCAGGGAAGAACTGGGGATTTTTCTCCTCACCACAGGAAGCCCGATAAAAAGAGATATCAGAGATGCCTGCAGAGGAGGCTACCACTATATCAAATATTTATCATAATCATCATCATCATTGTTAACAACACCATCATGATCATCATCATCATTGTTAACAACACCATCATGATCATCATTGATCAACACAATGTTACAATCACCATAACCATCTCCACCATCCGGCCAATCATCATCATCATCATCATCATCACCATCATCATATGCATCACCAGAGAGAGTACAGGCACTGGTCTGGTGGTTAGGGGATGTAATTATTATATGCTCTTGGTCTTTATCAGTACATAAATTTCAAATAGAGCAAATGCAGTCAGTAAACCATGAAATAATATCAAGTAAATTCTAACAAATAGTCACTATTTAGTGACTAATTGTTGCTACTATTCACCCAGAATAGATAATAAAACACAGGATAATGAGTTTTCTTGTGTATTACTCTTTTGTCTCAAGGTAATAATAATAATAATAGTTTAATAAACACCAATATTGCAGTTAAAACTGAATTACATTGGTATAACAATAATATAAAATTGATAATCTAATCTAATATAATTTATTTATTACAATTTACGGATTGATGCTTGGATAAATGACTTTCTAAAACGATCAGTTTTGTATCTAGGCAGGTGTTCTGGTTGAGTGATAGTGACAAAATAGTCACTATTTGTTAGTACTTTCTTATATTGAATTTTATGTTCTAACTGTGTATTTGCCCTAAGTGAACTATTTTTGTTCATTGACATGTGTATTTAACCTTTATAGTCCCTTTTGTACCATTCCTCTTAATACTACAATGAACATTCCTGGAATAAATACCAGCAGTTCCTGGTAACTGTTTATGTTTCCTTTTCATTTCTTTCAGACATTGTTGATTGAGCGCTAAAATATCACGTGACTGTATTTTGTTGATTGTGACATTTTGTATCTTGATGACGTCATTAGCGTTGCACTTGACTTGGACGTTGCCATGCAATGATGACGCTAAAATATCAAGAATTTATGGCATTTCAGTTTCGGAAGTATGTATCAGTAATAGGGCTAGATTATTTGTTGCCATAATGTGTGCTAAAAAAACCAATCCTCTTGGAAGATGTTAATTGTTTGAGTATAACTCAATGTTTTTCAAACAAACAAAGAAAACAAACAAACATGTTAACAAACAAATAAGCGAACAAACAAACAAACGTACTAACAAACAAACAAATAAACAAGCGAAAAAAATAAATTAACAAACCAATAAACAAACGTACTAACAAACAAACAAACGAACAAACGAACAAACAAACGAACAAACGAACAAACAAACGAACGAACAAACAAACAAACAAACGAACAAACAAACGAACAAACGAACGAACAAACAAACAAACAAACGTACTAACAAACAAACAAACGAACGAACAAACAAACGAACAAACAAACAAACAAACGTACTAACAAACAAATAAACAAACAAACGAACAAACAAACAAACAAACAAACAAACGTACTAATAAACAAATAAACAAGCAAGCGAACAAACAAATTAACAAACAAACGAACAAACAAACAAGCGAACCAATAAAGAACTAGCTAAATAAAGAATTACTACTATACTTACAAATTCGAGATGTTGATGTCAACGGTCCGGTGTGTTTTTCCTCTAATCCGCTATGACACAAAAACTCTACAATAACCATCACAGCATTGGGTATCAAATATTTTGGCAGTTTGATCTCACAACTAGAAGGATGTCCTTTAAGTAACGATATTGACTTATTACAAGACTTTTGAGCAGCGGTCTGTATCCCTGGGAACCTTGTCTGGGCAGCAATTGTTTTTGTCTTGTCACTAAGAGTGATGCCGCTGACCGTAATGAATTGTTTGGACGGGTCTTTGCATTCTAGTTCTATAGGAAGACCACGTGACTTGCCTAATATGGAAGAATTATACTATTCATAATTATTATCATTATCAATTTTTGCCGTATTTGCATTATAATCGGCATTATATGATCATCATTTTCAACACCATCACCATTACTATAACCACCACAATCACCATCTCTATCACTATCACCATTACAATCACTACCACCACCACCAACAACACCTTCATCATTCTCGTCCACCAACAGCATCACTATCACCATCACCATCACCATTACCATATCCACACCACCTTCACCACTACCCCCACCACCACACCTTCATCATTCTCATCACAACCAACAGCATCACCATCACCATATCACCATCACCATTACAATCATCATCACTATCACTATCACCATTACAATCACTACCACTACCACCACCTTAATCATTCTCATCACAACCAACAGCATCACCATCACCATATCACCATCACCATATCACCATCACCATATCACCATCACCATATCACCATCACCATATCACCATCATCATATCACCATCACCATATCACCATCACCATCGCCATATCACCATCACCATATCACCATCACCATCACCATATCACCATCACCATATCACCATCACCATATCACCATCACCATATCACCATCACCATATCACCATCATCATATCACCATCACCATATCACCATCACCATATCACCATCACCATATAATCATCAAAACCACCATCGATCATTACCATCATCATTATCATTACCATCATCATTATCATTACTATCATCATTATCATTACTATCATCATTATCATTATCATTACCATCATCATTATCATTACTATCATCATTATCATTACTATCATCATTATCTGATTATCATTATCATCATCATCAATATCATTCTAATCACCATATCAACATCAACATCTATCACCATCATTTCTTGTAAATGAATATCAGTTATCACTGCTTACCAATCAATAGATTGTTTACTCCTTCGACGACTCCAAACATATCACGAAAGACTACCAAAGCCATCAAAAGTCCACACAAAACATTGCTCTGGTACATTTTTCTTAAAAATATATAAATAGCAAACATTATAATACAAAATACAAACGACAGTTTCAAAATAGATATTATATTAATTATACCAAAACAAAAACAAAAAATACATAAATGGCGTTTCAAAACTGATTTGAAGGCCGTACGGAAACTAACAATTTTTTCACTGAGTATATATTAATGATAACAAGAACAAGCACAACAAGAACAATATATAGAACATCATAAGAAAAACAAGAACAAGGCCAAGAACAAGAAGATGAAGTACAAGAAGAAGACGAGGAAAAGGAAGAAGAGATCAAGAAGACCAACAACAAAATTAAAAAGAAAAAGTAGAAACATATAAAGAAGAAGAAAGAGAAGAAGAAGGAAAGGAAGAAAGAAGAAACGAAATCAAATAAAAGCACAGCGGCTTTCAAAAGATCCTACATCGCTTACTTACCTTGTAAAAACAACAGCAACTCCCTTCATACATTGTTAATCGTGTTATTTCAAGGTGTAATTCAATCAGCGAGCAAAGTAATAATGACCGTTGCTAGGTGATTATCTTTGTTATGAAGACGGCCACTAGAACACCCATAATGCCTCTGGTCAATAAAGTTACAATATAGCAGGTGTTATTGTATTACTATTGAACGCTGTTGTAACACTTTGACTAGTGACTACTGGTTTCTCAGATAACTGGGTTTATTTATTATACATTGTATTCACAAGTCTAGAATCTAATTATTTTCACAGTCAGACAACCTACAGGCTAGCCTTTACGATAATCTGTAGGTTAGGTTACGCCTGCAATGCATTATTCGCCCAAAATAGCAACGTATTGTAGACTTTCGTTGTTTTCTTGCTCTGACAAAAATGTTTTTAATTTTGTTGCTTACTTTTCTCTAAAACAATATATAATAAAACAATTATTAAATATTCTAATTTCACGTAATCTAGTTCCGCTGTACTACTTGACAAAAGGCGTATTTGCACAGTAAGCTAGCCTCGATTTATTGTAAAAATATTCACAAAATCCAAGCCAAGCACGGGAAAGACTACCGCTAAATAATACAAAACACAAACTTTGAATTTTCTCCGGATCGATATTATCCCTGTGCATATGCAATCCAGTCATAAAGATTGCTTTAATAGTTCAGAGTTATAAGTTTTTTTGTTGAATATTCAATGTTTTTAATTTCCGGAAATATATTCGTATCATCAGCGAAAAGACGAAAGTTTAGAAATCTATTTTTGGAACCCAGACTGAGTAGTTCGCTCTTACAGAAACAATTGTTACAATATTAAGAAATCTTGTAAAAATTACGAAATGTTTAGATTGTTGGCAATCAGGATATACTTAGAAAACAGTATGTCGGATGCTCAAACAAATGTCAAAATTGACTACGGAAATCATCTGACACTTAGTATTGTAGTAATCTGATAATTTGATTGTCAATTTTAATTGTGTATTTTTTTTTGGCAAAAGACGGAGGAAGGAATTACATGGAATATGATATTGAAAATTGGACAAAAGGTTGTTCCTATATATAACTATGATATACTTCGTGAAAACAAGGGTTGATTACTGTCGTCCAATTACCTTCGCTTCTAGCCCTTCGCAGTAAAAATAACATAATGGAAAAGCAAGTCTCGCATCATATAAAGAAGTCTGAGTTGATCCTTATCTTCTGAGCTGTAAGATTGTGACTTATTCCTCGTAAAAAAGTGTTTCGGGCGCTAATTCGAATTTATTTGGGAGTCCTTCGTCTTAGTAAAAGCGGTAACTTATATACCGTATCAAAAGAGTGCTTCTTATTTACGTTTCGGGCGTAAAAACTTCGCAGTCCGAGAAAAAGTTGAACTTTAAATATATAAAAGACAGTGTTGCTTAATTACTGACCTTTGGGACGTTCATCCTTTGTCGGAGTAAAACTGGTAACTTATACACTATGTCGTTAATTCCGAGTCTTCGGTCCGAGTAAAAGTGATACACCATAAAGAATTGTTACTTACTGAGTTTTGCCTCGTCGGATACAACAAACATAACTAACAATTCACCGTACAAAACAGCTCAGTAGTGTTCTCAATTATAATGAACATTTCTCCGCGTGATTCTCCGAACAATTCAAGAGTATTACCAATGCAGACCCAGCAATCTTTAATCTTAACACGATTGATCATCTTTGTGTTTATCTCAGGGTTTATCCTCGTTGGTAATACGGTTTGCTTAGCCGTCTTCCTTCGAACTAGAGCACTAAGACGCCGTTCTTACGATCTCCTTATAAGCTTGTCCGTTGCAGATCTCCTGGTCGGATTTTCTAGTGTTCTTCTGTGCGTGGAAGATGGGCTTACGCTTCAAGGAACAAGTAGCGATATTTTACCCGTGTGGCGGGATGTGTCGCAGTATCTGCCTCGTATGTGTTCACTGTTTACTGTAGCTACCGTAGCAGTGGAGCGCTTTTGGGCGGTAGGATTTCCAACAAAGCATCGAAAAGCTGGGAAAAGTCCTTACATAGTTTTAATCGCAATTCCTTGGGTTCTAGCTGCTGTGCTATCAGCACTCTATCTCGCTAGTACAGTTGGAGTTGTTTCAATCGACGTTTTTAACTACTCCGATGTAGTGTTTTCACAGCTAACTCTGCTGACCATTATCATCGCTTACTGCGCTTTGTTGGGGAAAATGAGACGCAACACCGAACGTATACGCAACAACCACCAAAGAAGCCTCCTCAAGGAGCGTAAACTGGCTGTTACTCTGTTCGTAGTGACACTAGCATCTCTAATAACTATCTACCCAGTTAATATCTACTTCATGGTACAGATAATGGATGGACATCACATGGCTATCTCCGAAAATCTATTTCTATTTCTCATAGCCTTGGCGTGTTGTAATTCTGGTATCAATATTATCGTTTACATGTTCAGGATTGGGGAGTTTAAGAGAGCTTTGTGCAGAATGTGTCGAGGAGGAGGTCGTCACGGCCGTCGTGTTTCGTGTTCGACGAGAGGCCTAGGCGAGGGGATGCAATCACAAAATAACACTTCATTAGTACAAAACTGAGAAAATCACTCTGCAGTTATCTACTAAGAACAAGTATTCATTTATCCAAGAAAAGAATTGTTAAGCAATTAAAGAAATAAAATTGAGTGCATTAAAAAAAACGTAACTTTTCTACATGCATGGACAAGTTACTATACGTATGCCTTGATTTACTCAGTTATTTGCAAGCTGAGTTGATCGCCTTCCCTGAAAGGAATTATGGGTCACTATTTTTGGTTAGCAATTTTTGAGCATTTTCCGAGTATACAATGTAGACTTTTCTTGTTGGTTGAAATATAATCCCTCCATGTGTTTGACTAGTGTTTACAATTAATTTAAAGAAGGAAGAACTCGTATTTCATAAATTCTCTTGGCAGAATAATGGGAAATGCTAATCAAAATACGATGTTAAATCCTCAATTCTGATTGGTTGACCTTGTGTTTGTTCTGAAGGTCAACTCAGCTGGTGAGTAACCACTACTCAGTCGTTCTTATAGTGGGCAGCTGTGGATTTATTCATTTACACATTTTTTTGACTGACCACTACTCAGTAAGAAACTGTACATGTGCTTGCAACGATTTCAAACAATTATTGCATGGATGAGCAATTTGCCGACATTGAAGGTCATTCTTTCAGTTTACTTTTGACTTCCAGTGGTGTGCCTCAGGGATCTAATTTGGGTCCACTTATCTTCCTTAAATATGTTAACGACACGGCAAATTGTAACATCAGAAAACACGTGTTAACATTGGATAAATCTAGAGATATCATCTTCGGAATCGAGTAGTGATTTTGATATAGATTTAGAAGAATTAGAAGTGAAAGAAGCCGTTTATGAGTATCAAGACGAACAAGACAACAGTGAGGAACTCGATGCTTGATCTTAGAAAGTTAGCTTGATATAGCTGATAAGAATCCTTTGAAGAATGGGTGGCCGATTTTAATTAAAAACAGGAGCTAAAAGGACAACTGATCAACAAGAGAATTGAAATTAAGATTTGATTTAGATGTTAATGCGAACATGAAAATGGAAAAAACATAAGCGAATGTTGCCGTTAATTACCGAGAACTGATGATCAAACAAGCTCAGTCAAGCGTTAGACAAGTTGTACAGGGACTCGAAGATATATAGCACATAGTTGAATTCAAGTTGAGTTATTTCGATTTAATATAAACAGTGTTTTGTAGGTTGATTGAGGGGGGAAAAGAATCAAATAAAGATATTTATGAAAGAGTTCGATCCAAAAATACAATGCGTGACAGCCGCGGCGAGTGAATGTTCGATGAAGTTATTTCAATGTAATAGTTGTGTTTCGTAGGTTTATTGATAAAAACATGCAATACAAACTTTTAATTTATCATGAGCAGAATTGTCTGGAAACAGTCATTAGCCAATTATAATATGATGATTAGACAAAGTTATTATTTGTCTTATACTGATACAAGCGCTGTAGATCATTTTGAAACTTCAGCAAATCATCCAGAAGATTCTTTATAATTTAGCATTTAACGTTATGTTATGATATGTTCGAATCTACCATCAACAGTGTGATCGCCATTGAAAAAAACCCCATTGAAACGATCTAATACCGAAACGCTCTACCGGTTCTAGGAACTAGAAATGACAGTAATGTCAATCTTATCCCTATTAAACCTCTAGTCGGTCCGTTTATTTTTTATTTTTTTTCTGCCTCAAGAAAGAAACGTCTCGCGGAATCTTAACTCTTCAAATCCTTCTCTAGATGTCCATTCGATGCACGAAGCTTAATCAACGCTTTCATCCCTATTTTGACCCCAAACAGTTTTTTTTTGTAAACCAATGCATTCTCAAAGGTTCGATATGTTCCCGAGGAAGACAGCAGAATCCTACAAATACGTACCCTATTCAAGACAAATTGGTAAAAAGTAGACTCTATCCCATTGTTATACATTTGACATATTATATATTGACACCATGTGTAATAAATTTACCAGGGTAGTAAACTTAGAAAGTGCGACCCTATTTAAGACAAATAAGGCTAAATTGTGTACCCTATTCAAGACGCCAAGGCAAAAAACCATACCCTATTTGGCGGAACGTCCCCGTAGTAAAAATAAGAGAGTACCGCCCCCCCTCCCCCCGGGGATAAGTTGCTGCAACCATAAACAACGCAACGGTTAGGCAAATTGTGCCTCTTTTAACGTTTCACGTCACATATTTCGCTATTTAATTTTCATAGTATCGTGCAAGCAACATGTTACTGTGGTGTCGTCACATCTTCTCGAGCCAGTTCACGCTGTTGCACTCAGGTGTGCCACCACAGGGAGCTCGAAGGACCATTTTTCGCATGTTTAAACGTTTGAAAATTTGAATCAATTTGTTCAAATCGCATAATTTTTTGGTAAAAGTTCGTCAAAATTATCTAACTTTCGATACATATTGGAATCTGGATGGGGTTGTTGCACTTAAAGAAGCTAATCCTAAGACTTTTAGTGCTTTCAGTAAAAAAAATTCACAACAAATAATAAACAAAATATTTTTACAGCGAAAACTTGCAACGCTCTTATAGGACTTATAGTGTGAATACAGTTTTTTCTTGCTTCGTAAACAACGCCGTTCCTGAGTTGACGTCACAATTTTACTCCAGGCTCCCACAGCCATAGCTCGGTCGTGGGACAATTATTCTTGATTTCAAACTCTAATTAAAAATCAGCAATTTATTCCAATCGATTTTTTTCTAAACAGAAATGCTTATAAATATCCCTACTTTTATTTAAAAATGGTAACAAGAAAGACATTAGTTGCACTTTAAATCAAAAGTTAATTGTTACGACATCGTTACGCTCAACTGTAATGCGAATTAAGTGGTTTTCTTACGGAGCTTTACGCTAAGCGTAAAGCTAAGTAGTAATCGTTATCTTAAAGCTCAAAGTAAAACAGCGTAAAGACATTTTAACGTAATCTTTACGTTAGACCTAAAACAACATACAGGAGTATAAATTTTATCATTACGCTAGTAATATAGAGACGTAAAGCTAAACTTTATTTTTTATCCTTGTTAAAATGAGAGTAAATGCTTATACGGCTGACAATTATAAACATTCGCGTTACAGTGGAACTCGGCCTTACTGCTACCCGCTTTATACGGCCACACCGTTATTGCGGCCAGTTTTTTAGATCCCGACGAAATGCATGTCCATACATTTTCTATAAAATTTACCCGCTTAATACGGTCACCACGTCAATACGGCTACTTTGGGCTGTCCCTTCGGTGGCCGGATTAACGGGGTTCCACTGTACGTGCATGCATTTATTACCAACGCCACTCATCAATACACTCCAAATGTTTCAAAGTTGTTTATTACTATAGGAGAGCGAATTGAACAAAAGGACCACCAGTCACTGTGATGGTTTTCTTTTGTCAAGACCACCAGCATGGCTGCCGTTTTTTTTAATTCAATCCACTCTCCTGGGAATGGTTGCAATCCACTTTAAACAAATTTCTTAATCGAAAATGTGGTAAAAAAAGTAGGAATTCGCCATCCGTATTCTCTGAGAAGAAGGACAGCCCGTGAAAATTAATGAGCCAAGACGTACATCAAAAACTTAAAATGTGCCCATCAAAAAAATCAGAAGCAATCATCACCGACTACTTATTTTCCAAAGGAGAATGCTACTGGATCGATTTGTGAATTGATCCAAAAAGTGTCCACTTCATGAGATGCGGTTCATATTCTACACTGTATTTTTGTACAATGCCACAACAGAGGGGAACTTGCTTGTGATCAGCTGTACAAGGTGAGTTAAAACATTATGGTTGGAAAGTGCTTTACTGTATTTTTTTGCTGTAGTAAATCAGAAGGGATTCCTACAACTGTACTTTAAAAATGCATTCGTTAAGAGCGTTCCTCTGAGAATATCGACTATAGGTGTGCAAAATGCCCAGAAACCGAATTTCTCATACTTTGCTCA
>JAUPMH010036777.1:0-10356 GCA_032270665.1 Metridium farcimen
CACACACACACACACACACACACACACACACACACACACACACACACACACACACACACACACACACACACACACACGTACACACGCAATAAGTTATTTAAGGTTAAGTAAGCTAATTATTTGGTTCCTTTTCACTTTTATGGTTAGGTATTTATTAACTTCGTTTTGATTTGAATCATTAGTCTCTGATAGCTATGAAGGTGTTCGGACTTGAAATACCTGATAGTAAAGGCTTGACGAACTTTGAGTTGATTGATTACGCGAAAAAGTTAAATATTAAAACCTTTAGAGGTGTTTTCATGCGCGATAAATTACCTTCAAAGCCATTATATGAAGAGTGTGGTATAGTTAACTTAAATACATCGAAGGAAGCTGGAAGTCACTGGGTTTGTTATTATAAAAAGGGTTCGAAGAGGCTGTTCTTTGATAGTTTTGGTCAGATAACACCTATTGAGATTCAAAGATATTTAAAAACTCATACAGAATTTGAAAGGAATATCTCAGTTATTCAACGTAATACTAATATAATTCAAAAATTGAATACACATATTTGCGGTCATCTATGCTTATATGTATTGAGGAAGTTATCGGATAACAACCTCCAATATCAGCAGGTACTTAATACCTTAGAGCTAAATAATGGATATTCATAAATTGATTGGGAAGTTACCGAGACCGAAAAATGGGTTTATGTTACCAAGTCATCATTATACGGGACCTTATAATCTCTTAGAAGAACAACTGAATGAAAATGATTTACCTAAGCGAGAGCATTTACCTTTTAACTCTGTGGATAGGATTTCAATGCAGCATGATATTTGTTATAGAGATAATCCAAGCATAAAAGGTAAACATACTTGCGATGATACTATGTTAAAGCGTTTAACTGAATTGAAAGCTAAAGGGTGGCGTGAACATGTAGATAAAAAAATCGTACAAACAATCATTGGTACTAAAAGAAGGTTAGGTTTTGGAGTAAATAAGTGGAGCGATAAACTTGCCGATGAGCTGCATAGACCAGTAAAACGGAAATTTAGGAAGAGGCGCGTATACGTTAAAGGTACAAATAAAATCCATGCTTCAGATTTAGTAGACATGCAAGCATTTTCTAAATCAAATAATGGTTATAGATATATTTTAATGGTAATTGATACATTTTCAAAGTATGGTTGGGCAATCCCTATAAAAACTAAAAAAGGGACTGAAGTTGCAAAGGCTTTTAGTAAATTATGGATGAAGGAAAAGCCTCCTCAAAAGCTTTGGATTGATAAAGGTTTAGAGTACTGGAATGCTGACATGAAGCGTTTAGCGAAGAAGAAGCACGTTGCTATGTATACCACTGAAAATGAGGAAAAATCTACTATTGTAGAAAGATGGAATCGGACAATAAAGCGCATTATGTTTAAATATTTTACTGCGAACAATACACGTAGATATATTGATGTTCTACCAGATATCATACATAAATATAATAACACCTACCACCGCTCCATCAAATGTAAGCCAGCAGCCGCAAGACAACCATCAAAGCATGATCATGTTTATAAGGCACTTTTTGGTGATGATGAAATAGAAGCGAGAAAGAGGACTCAGGCTGTAGAAAAGGCGAAATTTAGTATCGGTGATCGCGTACGAATTAGTAAGAAGAAAAAGCAATTTGAAAAAGGCTTCACACCAAATTTTACTGAAGAAGTGTTTATAGTTGATAAGGTTCAGACTACTGATCCTGTAACGTATAAGCTGCTTGATCTCCAAGGTGAGGTGATTAAGGGATCATTTTATGAGGAAGAATTACAGAAAACTAATCAGGAGATTTTTAGAATTGAAAAAGTTATAAGAAAAAGGAAGAGGAATGGCATCCGTGAGGTATACGTGAAGTGGTTAGGTTATCAAGATGAATTCAATTCTTGGATCCCTCTAACTGATATTAAAGATGGAAGTTAATGGTATTTACTCATGGTCATCGATAGATCAGAAACGGTCTAATAGTCCTTTATTACCTCATAGTTTGAGAGGATTAATCGTTGGAAAGAGTTCTTGTGGAAAGACTACTGTTCTTATCAATCTACTACTTCAACCTACTTGGTTAGACTTTAACCACTTATATGTGTTTGGACTAAGTTTACATCAGATGGAGTATCGGATGTTGCAGAAAGGATTCAGTAAAGGGCTAAGTAAAGAGCAAATTTCAAACCTTTTCACTCATCAACATGTTTTACAAAAGAATGGAATATCACCACTTACTGTCTTAGATGAATATACTGGTCCTTGTAATGGCGAGATAAAGAGTGAGTTCTATAATGATTGTTCACTTATTCCCGATCCTGCTGATCTTGATGCAGCTGAGAAGAATCTAATGATCTTTGATGACTGCATTCTTGAGAGACAGAATAAGGCTGAGGCATTTTATACTAGAGGTAGACACAACAATGTCAATGTTATTTATATCAGTCAAAATTACTTCATGTTACCGCGTAGGTCTGTTAGAGAGAACGCTAACTTTATTATACTATTTAGACAAGATATAAAGAATCTGAATTTTATATTTGCAGACCATTGCAGTTATGATATGTCATCAAAGGAATTTCATAGTTTTTGTAAAAGTGTATGGGACTCAGCTCCATACAATTTTGTGACTTTAGACTTAACAAGTAGCAAGTCTAATGGAAAGTACCGTAAGAACTTGGATCACTTTTATTTTCCTACAACATAACTAGCTAAAACTACTATAAACAACGGTGTTATCACAAAGTTGCTTTATATGTACTTATGTATGTACTGAGTAAGCATCATGTCGTTTTTGAAGATTGATAATCCTATGAAACGTAATGCAATGGTAGATGACTATATTGAAACAGTACATAAGATACAGAAGAAGAACATGAATGAAAAACTTAAAGGTTTAGCTCAGGAGGAGAGTTTGAATACATTTTTTAAACCTATAATACAAACAAGTACTGAAGCCACGAAAGAAATACGTAATGATTTGAAGAATATAAGTATAGATCTTCAGAACAAACAAATCAAGCCAGCAGTTGGACTTCTTGAGAATGCATTTAAGAAACATGGGATTAAGGATTCTACTTCGACTCAAGATCCATATTGGGGAATATATAAGACTGATGATGGTGGCTTTAGAATGGGTGCTAGTAATGTTATACTCGATAAGGATTCAAACATAACTGTAGATGGTAAGGAGTATAAAGGGACAAGTGGATTATGGCATCTAATCATGGATAAGCAAGCTACTAAAGCAATGAAGTTGAAGCCTGAGGATTTCAATAATTATAGAGAGCTAGTACTACAAACGGATGTTATGAATAATCCAGCACCTCAATCTGGACGTACTAATCCTAAGGGTACTTATAAATGGAGGAAAGTATTTAGTCAATTTAACACTCCTATAAACGATGATGAAGCAGATGGGGATGGAATTATCTTTTTACCTAGCAGCATAAAGTCCATGCATGATAAGTTAACCTTGTTATTAGGATCATATCAGGCTGGCAATCAGACGTCGACAAGGAACGAGATAACTGCAATACTTGATGAACTACGTAGACGTAAAGCAATATCACTTGTACAATATAATCTTATAAGCACTTTTATCTCACCTAAATAATGTTAGTTATAATACCGAAGAGAAGCAATAGACTCTATTATCATAATTATATAGGGGGTGGTATTTTGAGTGATTTAACTAAACGACTCTTTTCGAGTGGGGTGAAAGATGTAATAAATACTGCTGCAAAGTCAGCTATAGCTCAAAAGGTTACAAACGCTGTGGTAAGTGGAGCTACTACTGAGGCGGAAAAAGCTTTAAAAAACGCAGTGACTAAGGGTGTTAATCATTTGAAACGAAAGCGGAAACCTACTGCAACTCATACTAAGTCAAGTCAATCAAGTACTGCTAGGAAGGTGGAGGTAGAATCGATTGATTGTAGTAAGAAGAAGAAGAAACCAAAGGTGAATATTAATAATTTAATTAACGGATCTGGTATCATTTTTGATTAATAAGATGTCATCAAGTGATAGTTTTCTAGATGTGGGAGCGAAATGGACTACTGATGATTCAATTAAATCTATTGATTATACTGAGTATCAACCGATTGTAGGTTCAAGGCTAAATACTTCAGGACAAATTGATATAATCATTGAAAATAGTGATGACTTTTATCTCCCACACCGTAGTTGGATTTTATTTGAGGGGAAATTAGTGAAGAATGATAATACTCCCTATGAAGATGCTGATAATGTTGCACTCACAAATAACGGAATTTTGTATTTATTTACTAATATAAGCTATAAGCTAAATGGTACCTTAGTGGAGAGCTTGAATCATCCTGGTCATGCAATAACTATACTTAATTCTGTTAAAAATACTAGTACTTTTAACAAAAGTTCTGGGTTAGCACAGTGTTGGGTTCCTGATTCAGCTACTGAGGTTGCAGATAATACAGGCTTTAAAATACGGCAAAGCTACATCATAAAGAAACCAAACTCGAAGGGTTCATTCAGTTTTATGATACCTCTCGAGTCTATATTAGGGTTCGCTGAAGATCATAAAACGGTTACGTATGGTATGCGTCATTCAATAACCTTTTCAAGAGCACCTACTGATAATGATGCAATCTATAGAGTGGCTACTGCAGCTCTAGCAGGGAAAGTTGAACTCACTAAAATATCATGGATGATGCCTAAAGTTGTACCAAATGATATAAAGAGATTATCGTTATTAAAGACAATAGGATCAGATCAGATACTAGATTTATCATTCAGAATGCGCCAATGCTGTCTAATTGAGCTTCAGCAAGCTACAACATTATCTTGGAAACTAGGACTTACATCTATGACGGAAAAACCTAGGTGGATTATTGTAGGTTTGCAGACTGATAAAATAAATGATCAGACCAAGAATGCATCCCTTTTCAATCACTGTAAGGTAACCAATATGTCAATCATTCTAAATGGTGTTAAGTATCCGAGTTTTGATACTAATGCAGATTTTGAGAATATGCGTTGTATGCCTTTTTATCATGCATTTACATCATTTACTCGTGACTTCTATGGACTCGATCCCTTAACTGGAGGTGCGAATGTGAACCCTGCTGCATATCAAGAATTAACTCCCCTATTCGTTTTTGATCTAACAAAACAAAGTGAACGCTTAAAGTCTGGAAATGTTGATGTATCTATTAATATGCAATTCAAAGAGAATCCTCCTGCAAATAGCCGTGCTTATGCTCTCGTGATTAATGATAGGATGTGGAATATACGAAGTAATGGAAGGAATATGGAGATTCAGTATTGATATATATATATATATAATTTTTATTATTTAGGATATATTATTGTAATTATACTTGATTTAGATTATATATGATTACATTTAAAGTTAGTTGGAAACATATTTGTATTCATTTATCTACTAGCATGCAACAGTGACGGTTCTTAGTATGGATGATGATAATAAGCGGCAGCACATTGCTGCGAAACAAATAATTATTTCGGGAGATAGTTCCAGGATTGTTACATCTTTTTCACCTCCATTAGTTTTTCCTGAAGGATGTCACTATGAAATGGCTTTAGCGAGAGTTGAAACGTACTATTCTTTTCCTAATATTACTATAGATAATAATAAACTACGTGTAAGTTTTGATGGTGGTAAGACCTGGAAAGTTATTGAAATACCTGTTGGTTGCTATGAAGTATATGCAATCAATAATGAATTACAACGTTTGATTAAAGAAGCTGGTGGTGAAGAATCAATGATTACTATTTCACCTAATAAAAACACATTAAAGTGTATATTGAAGATTAAGGATAAAAATTATGCTGTTGATTTTACTATTGAAAAATGCATTAGATCCGTGCTTGGTTTTAATGCGATTAAATATGATAAAACAGGTAGATTTGAGGGTCAGCATATTGTTAACATTATGGATGTCAATTCCATTTTAGTCAAGTGTGATGCTATTGGTTCTTCTACATTGAATGGAGTGCCTGAGCCAGTACTTTATAGTTTTTTTCCTAATGTGCCACCGGGCCGTAAAATTGTTGAAGTAGCACACAATTTAATCTATCTCCCTATTACAACTAGCAGCATTTCATCTTTGTCTTTGTGGGTTACGGACCAAGGTGGTAAAGAGATTGACTTACGTGGAGAAAAGTTAACACTTACGCTTCTTATACGTTCTTGCTAATAATGTATAAGCCAGTACATATTAATTTATCTCCAAATCAGGAAGCGAAGTTGAAGAATGCGATTCAGGAGAATAAAGGAGTTGTAATCACAGTTGATGTAAATAGTGAAGCAGCTCCAACAAGTTTGTTCCTGCTAACCTCGACACAAGAGAATCAATTAAAGCAAGCTAAAATAATAAACAGACCTAACCTAAAAATAAAGTTATCTAGGAAGCAGGTGCAAGCAAATGCAAAACATGAAGGTGGATTTTTAGGTACTCTTATTAGTCTAGCCGCAAGAGCATTACCTACAATTCTAGGTGGTCTAGCAACTGGTCTCATTTCTGGTGGAGTTGAAAGAGCAGTTAGTGGAAAAGGTCTCTATCTGGCTCCTTCTAATCGGTATCATCGTGGTGGTGATGGTTTATATCTAAACAAATTAGGCCATTGTATAAAGGTGATACCAATACGAGGACGTGGTCTACAGTTAGTACCAAAGAAGATGAAGAATATTACTGGAGATGGTTTATTTGTTAAGCATGGTTCTAAAATATATGATGGTAAGGGATTGTTACTTGGGAAGAATAGTCCATTCAAGAACATTCCTATAATAGGACTTTTGCTATAAACATTTTGTTATATGTTATAAACATTTAGTCAGCTATAACTCATCAGTAAAGATGGTCGATGTATTTGGTGATAGTAGTGTAGGGAGTGATTTCAATGTACACGCTTTTAACACTGTAAAGCCAGTAATAATAAAAACTGGAGAGTATAGGAAATATGGAGATGAAATACGAGACAGTTATAAATTAGGTTTTACTCCGCTACGAATTGCAAAACGTCATTATGGTAATCCTGGCACTTGGTATACACCTATATATTGTTTTAATTGGGAAATCTATACATTAGATGAGGCGGGAGTCACTAAGATAACATATACTGAGCTTAGTGATGATGATCAGCTGCTATACTGGGTACGTAGAGAACCTAGTGATGGTGATCTATTAACATCAATTAATGGCCCTCCTGGCCCTCAAGGTTCCATGGGGGGCCCTGGACCGCAAGGTAAGCGAGGTGCAGCAGGTGCCACCGGTCCACAAGGTGAACGTGGTGCAAAAGGTTTTAAAGGAGATAAAGGTGACATTGGTAATATAGGACCTATAGGAGTCAACGGTCCGCAAGGAGAACGTGGTGTAGCAGGTATTAAAGGAGATACAGGTGATATTGGTAGTACTGGACCTAGAGGAGCTATCGGACCTCAAGGATCTATTGGTGCAACTGGTCCGGGAGGTGACAAGGGTGATAAAGGAGATAAAGGTGAAAAAGGTGATCCTGGAGACGTTAGGAAGGATGTAGCTACAAAGAGCTATGTAATTGATGCAGTTGAGGAAGCTACAAGTCATGAGAGTACCTTTATTGCTTCACCACCTCGTGACATTGTTGTTCAGAGTCGTGGTAAGAAAATTAGGGAAATTACAAAATATGCAAAATCATGGGCTATTTTAAAGAACGAAGATGCTATAGTTTCACGTGTAGCACATGGATTTTCTATATCAAAACGTAGTCGGGTTGTAGTTTACTTACATTGTGCAGCAATACAAAAGACCCAAAATGTAGAGTTTCAACTATATAGTTTAAAACATTCAAAGCCGGTTCATAGTAAAGTTATATCACTTCCTGCAGGAGAGATGATAACAATAAAACTTGAATATAATATATATGATGAAGATAGTTTAAGTATTCGATCAATTGGAGAAGATCTATGGTATAGAATTTATCACTTATCTCGACTTGAAGTTACTGAACCACATAGGTGTAGTGCTGCAGCTTCACACAGTTTTGTAATTGATATTGTTGAGCAAGCCACAAGTCATGACTGTGCGTTTATAGCTTCTCCGTTGGCTGATACACATGTTAAGGGCGCATATGTTGAGATTAAAGAATGGAATACTATAAAGAAAGATGATGAAATAGCGCAAGTACTAGCTAATGAATTTACTATTTCACAACAGAGTCGATTCACTGTCTACCTTCACTGTCAAGCATTACATGAGACTCAAGAAAATATTGAGTTCCAAATATATAGCAGGTCTACAGGAGCGGTAGTATGCACAAAGAAGATTACCTTATCTAAAGGTGAACTTGTATCCGTTTTATTACATTATCATGTACTGCGCTATGAAAAGTTAGGTGTACGAATATTTGGGGTAGATACAGATTTTGAGATTTATAAGTCTTCAAGAGTTGAAGTTACTGAGACACATCGTTGGGAAGCACCTGAATTAATTATAGGTAATCACATCTATCCGTGGGAGGAGAATCAAGAAATTCATCTTGAAAACTATATTGATAGGTATAATCTAATTTATATAACCGCACGTAAGGGGACTGATTTTTTAAGTAAAACTTTTTCACCTTATGGCATGAAAGGACCATCACCAATTACTAAGTGGGAAATGTCTCTCGAAGGAAAAGTGAAACTTGTATTCAGTGGTCCTCCTGACGGAACAGAGCACCGAACATTGAATATTGTAGAAGCAAATGGATATAAAGTTTATAGTATGTATGGAGTTCGTTGTAAATAGTATTGTAACTATAACTATATATATGTTGTAACATTATTATTATGATAATTATGATATTATAATTCATGCGTTTTCATTGTTATTTGATCCAATCATATGCTTTTAGTTCATCCTCCTATCTATATAAGTAGCACACCATATTACATGTTAAGTCTTTTTAGTATGGCATTTAAAGGGGTATGTACTGCATCTACAGTGAGAACAGGACGTACACATACACATAAGGTATTGAGGAGCGAGTTAAGTATATTTAATTCACTCATTGCTGAAGATATTACACTATGGTATAATAGTGTTTTAGATGTTGATGTTATAGTAAAGAGGACAGCTTCAATTAATGTTGCAGTTAGCGAATCAATAACACGTCAACAGTTAGATGGTGTCTTATCATTAACGGAGACTGAACGACTAAGGTTTATTCATAAACTGTGGGTATCTTTACAACATTTTCTACAAGTACTAGCTTGCACAAGTGACATTGAAAAGAATTATATACATTCATTATTGCTTAACTTATATACGTTTAATCAGTTAACTGAAAGGACATTTACTAACATTCTTAAACAGCTATGAGACGCTATTTTTATATTGCGATTAAGTGTATTAGTTCTAATCTTTATACGAGTGATATAACTGATATTGCAGTGCTTTCCAATTCAACAGGTGAGCTGTTCCATCGTGAGATTGCAGTTGATTACTCATTGTCGGCAGCTGCTTGTCAGTATAAGTATTATAAGTATTCAGATACTATACAGTATACTACTGGTTGGTATGATAAATCGACAACTGGCTGTACGTTTTCAGATGTATTAAAAGATCTAATGTATTTTCTAGACTGCAATACTGATAGTGGTACTGAGGTATATCTAATTAGTCATGGGGGCTATCATCATACATTTCCATTACTGCTGGCAAACTGTCTCAAGTATGATAGGAAGATAATAAATTCATTAAAGAACTGCTTCTTCATAGACAGTATGCTACAGTTTAAAGATATTAGGAGTACAGCTCTTTCACTTGAGTCATTACGAAAGGTATTCAACTTGAAGAGGTATGGCTATGGTACTCATACTACTAGGAAAGTTAGACTGTTGAGAGATATTTTATGTGCTGTACCTGATGTTGTTTTAAATCATCCCTATGTATATACATTTACTGACATTCAGTACTATTTACATATAAAGCAGAAGATATCAATTTTTAAGTTGCTTTCTTATAAACATAAATCAAACTCGTTATGTGACTTTAAGGCTTATGTACGTAGTCATCTTAGATGTTCTAACGCGACATTTTCATATTATGAATTTAGTAATATGGATTTGGTATGCGTATACTATTTTTATCATATAATGTAATTATTTTAGTATTGAATAAGGCTTAATAGCCCATTTGGTGGCCCATTTGGTGGCCCATTTTGAAAATAATGTTAGTGGTGGCCCAAAGTGGGCCACCAAAAGTGGGCCACCAACTCAGACATTATTGTTTTATTTGTTCATAATTCATTTCCGAGAAGATGGGCTACGTTGCATCAACAAAGGAAAAAATATAACTCTTCGTAGGGATGAATATATTGAGTATGGAAATC
>JAUPMH010037110.1:0-10348 GCA_032270665.1 Metridium farcimen
TGTTTAGCACACATCAACACAATTTGCATAAGTACAGATTTAAATGGAAAAGTACAGATTTAAATGGGAATCTGTTTATATATAAGTTGAGACTGGGGTGGATACATACATACATACATACAGAAAAATTTTATTTAAAGCTGGTAAACAAATTCAGTACATTACAATGACTGGTGTCCAATTTTGCCTACAATATAAAAATCAAAATTGAATTACAAGGTTTGAATTACAATAGATTTACTGTATTTTATCTACTCCAACCTCGACTTGAATCTATTGTTTCATGGTCATTAGTCTTATGCTTTGATGTGTTTTTCAGGGCCGACTGACATGTGAGTTCAAATATGCACCTTTCTCATGTAAACAAAGAAGAGGACATATGCAGGTGAGATATTGTACTAGGTGCCAATCCAGGTCAGGGCTATATAATATGGGGAAAGTGAGTTTATGCTTGGTATCATCAAAGCAAATTGTGAGTTTTAATTTGATTAATGTGTGTTTTTCTGATCCTTCAATCAGTTTGAAGGAGGAGTTTACCTAAAGTTAACCACTGCAATGGCTTTGTGAGTTGGTGCACAATTCAGGCTCCACCTCCAAACTAATAATTGATGGAACGGAAAAACCCAACATCAAATTGAAATTCAAAATTTGCTAGTCACAATGCAGCAATTTTTGCTGTAATTCCTTCCAATGTTTCACTATTTTCTAGTTAAGTTTATTTCTGGACAATTTTCAGAAACAGACGACAGTATACATTATTATGATATAAGGCAGGAAATAAATTATTATATTTTAAGACAGGAAGTAAATTATATAATTATTGTGTTTTCTACAGGATTCAGAAGAAAAGGGAAATTCTCTTTTGGTTGTTGAAGCACTTGAGCCTGCAGTATTTTTGGTAAACATATTCCATTCTTAAGCTGCATATTTTTTTTACTCATAGACCAATAAACTAGTAGAGTGCATATCATAAAT
Organism: Metridium farcimen; assembly: GCA_032270665.1. NCBI lineage: Eukaryota > Metazoa > Cnidaria > Anthozoa > Actiniaria > Metridiidae > Metridium > Metridium farcimen. Next base: position 976 of record JAUPMH010037110.1, read on the forward strand.
CCAAGAAACAACTGCTAACTATTTTTTGGTTTGGGTTTAAAATAATCTACGGTAACCTATTAACTGTTTACTCAGCTTAGTGCCCCTATGGAAAATAGACTGACTGTAATAATTTTTCTGTAATTATTATTACAAATTTTGTTGACACAACTATTTGTATTTGTAATATTTTAACTTTTTGGTGTTCACAGGATCGATTTCCAAAGTCGCAAGTCGATATTTATATCACAGTTCTGGAAAATGATGGAAGTGGTAAGTCAACATATGATATATATCTAGACAAGTATACACTTATTTTTAATTAAGATGTTGAAGCTGCGAATGGTGTACGGTAATATTTATTTTATTAGACATCTTCACCTTCCTATGCAAGCCCATTTCAGACTAGCCACCTCCACAGGCGTCTCTATGATCTAATTTGGATTTGGGTTTCCTGTGCTGTTACAAGAAAGGGACTAAGCGCTAGTTAGGGGAGAAAAAGGAAAGCACTCGTTTTTTTCTCTCACCACAGGAAGCCCAATGAAAAGAGATATAAGAGATGCCTGTGGAGGAGGCTAATTTCAGACCATGTGACATTCCCTTGAGAATTGTTGTTTTATGATGTACATGTGAAGGAATCAACTTCAAAGGGCTGCATTACATGATCTGGAATGGGTAATAAAAACAAAATGGGACAAGCAAGGAACATAAAGAGATCTGCTTTTCTGGATTGCTTAGCACAGCTCTATAAATTATCAGTTTTCTTCACTAAACTAGGCTGGCATTGTCCAGTGAACTAATTATCTGTCAACTAAGGGTTCACAGTGAACTCGCCTACAGACAAACTCGCCACCACAAACTCGCCACCAAGAGGTTTTGGCACTTTTTGAAATGAGTGTATACTACAATTCTATAATTGTTGTCAACATAATTTTTGTGTGTTAGCATGGTCTATTTTTGTGTTCCAGCTCTGTCAGCAGGGATTGTCTGTGCTTCTGTTGCACTTGCTGATGCAGGCATTGAGATGCAAGATCTGGTCACAGCTTGTACTCTTGTAAGTGTGTTTGATACCCGGGTGAGGGGTACTCCCTTTTATTTCACTATACGGGGACATTCCACCAAATAGGGTATGTTTTTTTGCCTTGGTGTCTTGAATAGGGTGCGTATTTTTAGGATTCTGCTGTCTTAAATAGGGTCAGGGTTTAGAGGTACCAGCGGAAAGTCCCTGTCAGAAATTGGGTCAAGTACCCCCCGGGGTTTGATAAATTCAATATTTTATTTTTTTATGAGCACCAATATTATGATGATGATCATCATTATCATCATAAAGTTATCATTATCATCCCCATCATCATTATTTTTCATAATCATCACCATTATCCTCACCACAATCATGATATGCTGCCATGTAACTATTAATAATAATATTACCATATTAACGAACAAGACTTTTTTTTAACTATTTATTAATAATAACATTATTATCTAATTCAAATAGGCCCAGATGGAAAAGGAATCAATACTTGATCCGAATATCCATGAGGTGAGAAAGTGAACAGTTCATTAGAAAAAAAGATTCACTGTCAAATTTGATATACCAATAATAATAAAACTACAAATTTTCAAACAGAAGTTTTTCCATAAAGAAATGTATTGTGGCCAGGCACTGCAGGCCATCATGCTAATAGCATACGCTGCATTTGTAAAAATTCTGCAAGAATATTTGGGTTCAATAATTCATATCTTCATCAGTTGTAGGACATTCTGTTTGTAGTTGGACAATTTGTAGTTGCACTAATAATATAATACTCCTGTTTCATGTTATCTAGTGCCGCTGTACTATTTTAACAAAAGGAATATTTGCACAGGCTAAGCCTGTCGATTTGTTATAAAAAGTTCACAAAGCACGAAAAAATGTTATTGCTTAACAACAGCAAACACATTTGTATTTACTCTGAATGAGGCCATCCCTGTATATTTGTATTTACTCTGAATGAGGCCATCCCTGTGTAAATGTGCCTTTTGTCAAATAGTACAGTGGTGATAGACAACATGAAACTGGTATATTGTTGATATGACAAATTTGACAGTAAAATATTTTCCCAATAATTGATCCAATATTTGATAGCATCATGATAAGGGTACTTTATTTTGAGAATGTTGTTTTCTATTGTATTATTGTATTATTCAATGATTCATTGTCTATTGTTTCAGTTAAGTTCTAACCAGGTCAAAGGCAGTATGATGGTTGCTTTATTACCTTCAGTAAACCTAATCTCAGGACTTATTCAAGAAGGAGAAATGACGAAAGACAACTGTGAAAAAGTAAGGAAATTAAGACTGATGTTGAATGACAAAAAATGTCACCACTTTTTGAATTGATTTTAAAATTAGAGTTGTAATTTAATGCTTCCTAAAATCCTTTTAGTGCTTGACTAGTCTACTTTCGAGGCTATAGGTGGATGTACAGTGACGTATTTTGTTATGGTTTTGCCAACCAACCATTGTTATCAGAACAAAGAAAATTAAAAAAGTCTATTGTTAAAATGGTTGGCAAATTTGCATCACAATGCCAACACTTGTAAACACTACGCTCACCTGTATATCTTATACACCTATTTCAAAAATGTTGCAGCCGAAGCTACAGTCCACACTATAAAGCCTGTAAAGGATGTTGGTTATATGGACATAATTTGTGATTTATTACACGTTTTTTAACGAAATATTTATATCTACCACAACAACTTGTTATGGTCATATAACACATATATGTACAACCAAAATATGCTATGAATAAATCGATAACAAGAGAAGAAATACCAACATCCTTTGCAGGCTTCAGAGTGGACTGTGGCTTTGTTTGCAACAACGATTTTTGAAATAGGTGTATACAAACACCCACAATTTTGACATTTTGCCCAGTTGTTACATAAAGATTGCAGTTTTTAATGGTGTGTCTTTTGTTTACATTGAAGTTACCATAGCAACAAAACAATGACATCCCTGTTAACGTGTGTTTTTATTTCAGGCTGTGAACAGCTGTATTGATGGCTGTGCAAGAATATATCCAGTAATGCAAGACACACTTGTAAAAAATGTGAAACATACCTTCTTATCCAAAGAAACAACATGAACATAAACTACCATCATGTGCACTCGGCATGAGAAAAGATTCCATAGATGAATTGCAAAATCATTATTTTTGAATACCTTGGGACGTGAGACAATTTTACAAGTGTCAAATTCAGCCTTCTGCTCTTACCATCTTAGCAGAATAGAAATGTTGAAATTTCCAAATTTCCTAAAAAACCTTTACATTGCAAAGGCCAACCATTAATCTGCAGATAGTTGTCATATATTTATATGTAAAAAAAAAAAGATCTCTAGGGAAAGTCTATAATTCTTATTTCTATAGAAACTTTGGACATTATAAATAAAACTTTTGCAACATTTTTAAAAGTAGAATTCATCCTCTTTGACCCCAACCAGTTCTTAGCTGCAATGGTTTTCAGCTTGAAATACCTGTACATCGCAAAGGTCAACCATTGAATCAATGGAAAGGGGTTGATAAACAGAAGCCTGTTTACTTCTGGAAAGCATAGATAGAATTTGAGGTTTTCAGTCTGAAATGTCTGTACATTGTGAAGGCCGTCTCAGCCATGTGGAGGTTTCCAGTCTGAAATACCTGTACATTGTGAAGGCCGCCAAAGCAATGTTGAGGTTTCCAGTCTAAAATGCCTGTACCTCAAGTTAATAAAACAATTCATATTTACAGGAAAACTTGATTTTATTTAACTCCATTTTTGTTTAATATAGATATAACATGTTTCTAATTAAGGATATTTATTTCAAACAAATAGTTCATGTTCAACTCTTGAAAAGTCCAAGCAATTTACATGCATCCAGGACAAAATGAATGTACAAAGTTCAACTATAAAACATTGTTATCTTTAATTTTTTTTAAAACCAGTTATTAGTATATGAAATCGCACAATCTTGAGTACAATTCGTAATTTATAGGTATACAAGTGATGTTTTGAAAGTTTTCAAAATTTGATAACAATTTGATAACTTTCAAAACATCACAAGTATCTATTAATTACAAATTGTTCGAAAAGATTGTGCGATTTTTTATTTATAATATACTGAAAAACTAATTGGTACTCTGCAGAGTATGATTTATGATTTAATTGTACTACCCCTCAAATTAGAATCGAGTAGTTTTATACAGTATGTTATAAGTTTACTAATTAAATAAATTGGATAAATTTCAACAAGATATTGGCATCATTCTACTACAATTACCAGAATTTTAAACATAAGTTTACAAAATTTAAAGAGAATGTTACCGCAGTAAGCACAACCCAATTTTGAAAACGATGTACTAACGATGTCCCAAAGCTCCAATTTTAAAGTTATATAGCTGATATTTGTAAAGAATGTTTAGTTTTAGCAGAAGCCAGGCATTCATTTTGTGTTAATTGCTCTTCCTTTTTTGATTGGCAAGGTCACATGACCAGGTCCTGCAAAAGGCCTAGTGACCACCCCTCTACTTTCACATAACCACAATGCCTTCTGTTTTTTTGGGGGAAGATATTGTTATTCAAATTTGATTGATTTGAATTACAATTGGCCATGTTCTAAACGAGGAGGGGCTAGGAGAAAACTGGGTACTAGTTTCTAGAATTAATGCAATTAATAAAATAAACTACATAACATGAAAAAGCACATCAAAATATACCATATCACAAATTTAACTCTACAATCTTGTATATTTTGATGTGCTCTTTCATTCTATGGGCTATATTTCTTAATTGCATTAAAGATCTATAAACTAGTACCCAGTCCCCTCCCCATTTAGAACATGGCCAATAGCTGTCCCAAAAACAGAAGGCATTATGGTTATTGTGAAAGTAGAGAATTGACATAGATGAAAGAACACAAAGCATTCTGGTACTTTTAACTATGATGATGCCAAAACTCAAAATGGTCTACTGACCAGGAAAAAATATATATTAAACATCATATCAAAAAAAAACTTTCAGATGTGGGATTCCTGTGGTAGACTCTCGTTACAACAGGGAGCCCAAACATGTTTTTTATGCTATATTAATTTTGTTAATTAGAAATAGTCCCTTATATAATTATGTACATTATCTCATTTAACTACTTAATGTGCAAATAAGTATGGTAAGCATTTATTTCCTTTAGGGTAATCACATTTCACCTATGGAAAAGTACAACGTTTTTATTTAATAGAGTGCAAACACTATATATCAGGTCAAATTGCTACTTTAGAACTGAGTGTAAACACAATATCAAATACAAAGGAAACAATACATGTTTTCAACCTTTTCTGTTTTTGATAGTGACTAGTAGTCTGCATGAAATAGAACTATTATTTATTTAATACCCAGGGGATATACTCAGGTGGTAACATGACGGGGAGGTCCGACTTATTTTTTTGGGTTGACAATTTTCGTTCTTGGTATATTTTTGGGTCAAGAGACCTGCCACATATTTTTTTAGGTCTTAAAATGAAACCCATATTTTTTTTGGTGTCCACATCTCCGAGTTCAATTTTTATTTCGATCCGTGTATCAGAAAATTATTTGTTTGAAATTTTTTTCAGCAAGGCGTGAGTTCCGTAAAGAAATATACTGATAATTCAATAAATGTTATCATGTTATCCGAGTACATCCCCTGGGATTTAATGGTAAATTTACTTTTTTTATTTCATGGTTTATATGATTGCACTCTCTAGAATTCAGTTCAGCAACACAACACAAATTTGAAGCAAACGTTCTGCATAACTAGAAAGGTCTGTTTACACTAGCAATTTTGTTGCACAATATGAACAGGGATTCCAATGGCAATTTTAGCACAACCTCAAACATGCTGAAAATTTAGTGCAACTTGCTGAGATTTTTCAATGGCCTAACTGTTGAGCATACTAAAACTCATTACGAAAAAGCTGCGACAAAATTGCTTTGAAATCGCTGCTCCTACCATGCGACAAAACTACTAGACAGTGTAAGGGGGCCTTTAAAGTTTCTGTAATTAACTATTATTATATATGTTCAAAAGATAATTGATCATAATGTTTTATACACGTAAAAATTATAACTTGAAGTTCATAAAATAACATTATAGACAAATTACTTTTAATATGAACATAATTAATCTTGGTAATACTTCAGTAACAGAGTGAAAAAAACAAAAGATTATCTTTTTTATGAACAAATTGATATATGGTGGCCAATGTGAATGACTTAATATTCAGTGTACATGTAAGAGATGTGAATAGGTCAAGAACAACAATTATTCCAAGTGGTTACCTTGGATTTTGTATTAATTTTATCTCTTCTTTCGTTGAATTGTTCCCTATTTTGTTTGGGACAGTCAGCACCAAATTGAAACATCGTTTAGGATTGGTTTAAAAAACAATAGAGTCTTTCCAAACAATTGCCCTAAACCTAACCAAACTATACTGGCACTGTATTAAGGGGCCAACAGAAATGCAGCAGCTTTGATTGGTGCTGGATTACTGTTTTGTTTTACTCTATTCACCATGGACAGTTAATGTCATTAACATGGTCCACTAAAAAAAGACATATACACTAAAAGAAATGTCATGTGACACAATGTAAGTTTGCTCTAAATGCTCAATTATACTAGCATTAATTGTGAACATAGATTTCTTAATTCTTATTCCATGTTCACTGTTATTCATTAAACAGTTGAAAATTGAAATTCCAACTGCTGAAAACAACTAAACAAGGAATAATGTGTCATTTGTTGTAGTGTTAATATCTACTTAAGTGGATAATGTTACAGTGCGAATTGAAAAACTGTGGGCACCCAGAAATATTTTAGAAATTGTTTATTGTTCGTTGAACAACTCACAAACAACTCTAACTACAAAAAGATTATCATACTACACATCGGTCAAACTTCTTGTGGTGATATAGTTGTTTCTGAGTTGTTCAACGAATAATAAACAATTTCTAAAATATTTCTAGATGCCCATGGTTTTTTGATTCGCACTGTAAAAAATTTAAACAACTGAAAACAAATAAACAAGGAATCACGTTAATATCTACTTTTACGTGGATAATGTTAATGGCATTGGCTGTATTTTACAATTTCTGTATATTGAAAGTTTTTTTCCTTGACCGACCCATTCCTCTGAGGTCCCATAATAACAAATACCTATCAATGTGTGTGTTTTTCTTCTGTTAAAAATTTTGCTGCCTTCTTTTCTTTGCTTCCATAGCATCAAGTATAGGCTGTCGTTTACTTTGATATCGTAGTCGTAGTTCTTCAATCTCTCTCTCCATTTCTACATCTAGTGACTGCATCCTTCGCATGAGTTCTTCAAAACTTGAACCTTTGAGCTGCAATGCATAGAGTTACTGACATTAAAACAATAATCATTTATCATCATTACAACAATCATCATCATCATCACATCACCATTATGATTATCAGCATCACCTTTATCAGTAAATCATTATCACAAAAAACACTATAATCACATCCATCCATCCTCATCATCATCACAACAATCATCATTATATCACAAACATGATTATCAGCATCACCTTTATCTGTGTCTATTTATTAAACTTCACTTATTATTACAGCCAAACCTACAGAAGCATTCCTATCGAGGTTGGAAGGCTTGAATGATTCTTCCAAACTTGATTTTAAATTTGTTTTGAAATTTGCATAAATGAATCGAATCTTGTAAGTTTCAAAATGCAGACTTCAACTGTCAACCGATAATGGTCCTGAAATCACGATCTGTGGCCAATAACTGATAATGCTATTGTAATAGAATACTTAGTAAGTATTTATAACAATATTTCTGTAAGCAGACTAGGTTTAGCAAGTTTCCATTGTCCAAAAAACTTACAAGATTCAATTCATTTATGCAAATTTCAAAACAAATTTAAAATCAAGTTTGGAAGAATAAATCGAGCTTTTCAACCTAGATAGGTAGATAGGAACGCTTCTGTAGGTTTGGCTGTAAAGTTGATATTATGATATTACTATAATAATAAATGAACCTTTAATACCTCTAGTACTGTTGGCAGTGGTAATATCTGAATAACCTATAAATAGAAAACACATCTTAATTTTTCTTCAAGACAAATAAGTTACCAAATAAATCATATATTAATGCAGTTTATTATATAACATACTTTGTTTTATAGGGATTTCGCATATTGATAAAAATTGTATTATACATGTGTCCAGTGATGTATTTCTATTTATCACACGTGTCTATGTTTTGAAATAATTTCTTGATTTAAAACATTGTATGTTATATAATATAGAGATCAATACACGAGTGGTTATCTTCTTCTGTTCAATATCAATATCAAAGTAAAGACCTGTATGTATGAAGCATAGCAGAGTGCTTCTGGACACTTTAAGTATTATGACAATGCAATCCCCAAGTGCTTCATAACTGCCTATGTTTCTTTTATAAAATATAAAGTGACAATTATATAATCAACATGTACATGCTGTGTACTTTCATACATAATGTAACTGAACCAATCAGAATGCATTATTTCTAATAGTTATTATGTACATGTGTATATGTCAAGTGATTATAGAAACCTGCGCCCAGTGATTGATAGAGAAATTACAGCATTTCTCGCACTGTTAAGAATAAGAAATGAACTGTTTTTCTTCAGAAAAGGCTGATAATTTTTACTTTTGAAATAATCACTTTTGTATTTATACTAAACCAATTATTCACCTCAGGCTCAGTGAATATTAATAACCTTGACTCAGTCTCGGTTATAATTCATAGATATTCACTTCCCCTTTTTGTGAATAACTGTTAAATATAATATACTATTGTTTTGTATTTAGTGTAGGTAGCCCGTTGTAAGACAAGGAATTAATGCAGACATCAACAAACAATAGAAGATAGAAATACCACAGGTTTTATCTCAACTCTCTGACAAATTTACCTGCAATCAAGGTTAAGGTAGTCTCCCCCGCAGCCGTTTTTAGTCTTGTTCCACTCCCCTACGGTCCACTTCTCTCCCCACAAACGGCTGCTCACTCGAGTGCAACATTCCGTTCTGAGTCTCGACCAATAGGAAACAGGCTTCTATATACTGGAAACCTTTCCCCAGTCTCTCTCTTTGTTGTTATAGACAAAATAGCTCGAGTTTCAAAATGTTTCAAAATAGCTTGAGAGTTGTCAAATTATGTGTTTACCAAAGTGTGTAAAAGATTCAATTCTAACGACCTCTATAATCATCAAATGGAAGCTATGGAGCAAGTAGTTTTGAAAAAAAAAAGGATGTATTTGTCAGTTTACCGACAGGGTTCGGGAAATCTGTTATTTTCTAAGCATTGCCAATAGTTT
>JAUPMH010037776.1:0-19048 GCA_032270665.1 Metridium farcimen
TTAACGAGCTCCCACAATTCCTATCGGTCTCAGATCGACCATTCCAAATGGACAACGTTAATTGAAATAGGTGTATAATAAAAGAAGTTATTCATCATTCGAAAGTTACAATTAGTAATAGAAATAATACTAATACAAAATAATAGTTCATAATCATATATTCATGTATACACATTCATTAAAAATATTTATATAAAACAATTCATCTAGTAAGGATGAAATTAACAACTTATTTGATGATGTAAGATCGATATTCTTGTCCATCTTATCGAACAATTATAGTTCATACTTCTAATTTTACAACACATATTCTACATTTCTATTAAGGCAACAATTTTTACATATCTAGTGATGGTAGGCTATGGATGAAGAATTGACATTGGGTCATTCATTTCGGTTGACATTGTTTACAGAAAAAGCAATAGGATATATAGTTCACAATTTCAATTTATCACCATCTTAAATCAACTTTAATTATGAATTCATAATAACCTGTTATGACTTTTTCTGATAGTCCAGGAAATTCAACAAATCCCATCTTGTTGCATCGACATACTTGTCGAGCATTCTTCATATTTCCATCTAGCACTATTATGTCATTACAACCAGATATATGGCATCTGTGTTCTAAATTTATTATTAAATTATACAAAAAATTAGTACAACTTTGTTTTGTACTTGTTCTCCCAGGAGTAAGTACAAGAATCTGATCATATACTCGTGCACTATAAAATGGAAGTATTCTATAATAAGGAAGTATTATAAGCGCTTGTCAAACGAAAACACAAACATAATAGTTGTCTTTTCTTTATTATTTATTAAAATTTCCATTTTTATTGACAAGAACTCTAGTGCTTCTATTCACCCTCAATTAAATTTTGAAAGGAAAACTCATTAGGTACAATAACGCCTTTGCAGCAAAGTAATAGTAATAATAAAGACATCAATATTATTTCCAGATAAAATAATAATTAACAGATTCCCATTTCAATAAAACCGAAAATGTAGCAATCACAGAAGTTCACTTCATAAAGATTTACTGTTATTGGTTAATCATTTGAATGGGAAAGTACAGATTTCAATCGAAAGCTGTTAATTATGCTTATGATAAAAAGAACAATCTCATTCAGTTATAAACAGTAATATATATATCGTATTATAATCATATTTTTATTTCACGTGAACATCGTGGATCATACTTTCAACTGTTCATAATTTTTGTAAAACTTATGAAGTAAGAGTTATATAATGAGAATGGAGGCTATAAACCATATATATCCAGGCTTATAGCCGAACATTCGAGGTATGTAACTAATTTATTTCACACTTGAGAAGGTTTTCTTAAAAAAAAAACAATGATTTCATCCTATTCTAACAAATACACATGATTTCAGTTAAAAAATAACATAATGGCTTTTGAAATAGACCTTTTTGCTTTAATACTATTTTCGAATTTTTGCGCTTTTAAAAGAATAGGTGAGATGAAAGATTGTACGGAACGTGAATATATTTAGATTTTCAACAAAAGATGCTTCTATTTCATTGTTGTTGAACAATAGTCGTAGTCGGGTCGTAATTTCAACATACGAAAGTGTTACACATTACTTTCGCCCCACTCGTTGTTAATTATAACAATGAAATACAAGCATCTTTTCTTCAATTTCTAAAGATGTTCACATTCGGTACAATCTTTCATCTCACCTATTGTTTTTAAAGCGCAAGAAGTCGAAAATAGTGGTAAAGCAAAAAGGTCTAATCTCACTCATTAGATGTCTACTTGTAGTCGTATTGGACAAAACAAATGATATGAATATAAAATGTCATGGACCGGTTCGGTGTATTTTTTAATCAAAAGCTTATTGATAGAAGACAATTGAAGGAGGTTATGCTATCTTAGTTTTCATTCTTTCATTAAAAGACTAAAATACTCAAACAATTGAAACTAATGGATAAGGTGGAATGCTGTTAATGATTTTTGTCAATAGTATACAACAGTTTTCTCTTTATTGAAGTTTATTGAAAGTTTTCATTAAAAAAATAATACTAACACAATCTAAACCATTTGGCTGAGATCTGACTCAACACTTTTCAATTATAATTAAGGTTTTCTTTAAAGAAAACAATGTATGATTTTCAATAATCGTATTCAAAAAAATTAAACCAATCCAAAAATATATCAATAGTATGTTCATAATTTAATGTTCATTGTCAATGAATTCCCATAAGGAAATATTAAACAATCACTTTTCAATTCTATTCAAAATGAGTGTTCAAAAGAACACTAACGAACTTGATTACATTAAACGAGTTTTTTTTATTAACTTTCGATAGGATGACTATGTAATATAATGCCTTAAAGCTCAGATACAGCAATGCAGAGGTTCTCGGTTCGAGTACTGACATTAGTACTCAAACACTTTTTTTCTCCAAAAATCGTTATCTAATAAAAATGTCTAGGTCTGATGTCGCAATACATAACAAATACAAGGGTTATAACTAGAGATAGACCCGGGTTTATATCTACATATAACCCTTCAATTGGTATAATGAGGGGTTTATATCGGAGATACATCACTATCAATAACAAAGAAAATAATGTCAAGTATGAAATAATGTATGTTCTAAACTTACCTCCCCACTTAAGAGTGAAGACTTTATAGTATTCTTCACAAACAATGTTTAGCATATCATCCTTGTCGTATTGGATAGCGTCTGTACATATCTTATACTTTCTAAGTACTTCTCGAGAGGCATATATAAGAAATGCTTCCTCCAAACGACGCCTATCTAACTTCTTTCTCATCTTCAGTACTTCTTTCAATTGTTCAGGAGTTTCTCTAAAGATAGATCATTTTCATTCTTTATTTATTATAACAATTATGCCATCATCGTTCGTTTTTGTTAGCGTAATCTTTATAATTCAAATATCAATTATAATAAAATTGTTCAATCATTATCACAGTACGAATCATCCACCTTTTATATTTGGTTGCCTTAACGTAAATATTATAAAAGGTCCCTAAACAACATTTTTAAATACAATTTTTAAAAGGTACATAAGGGTATGACTTAATGACATCGAGATTATACTTCAACACTTCGCTTTCGGTAAAAACGGCATTTACGATATCTTTACGTTTACTTTAATATAATCTAAAATAGAGAGTTTAAGATTCACGTTTACACTAAACGCCAAACGTCAAAACTAACCGATTTTTCTGCCTTTACGCTTGACCATTTGACATCTCCGCGTAAACAAGGTATTTATGTTTTTTGTTAATACACATTTTATTCATTCAGATCTTTTGCGCAGTTACTTCAAACTTTTAAATCAATATTAGAAATGCAAATATGACGTTTGGCCTTGACGTTAACGTGAATCTTAAACTCTGTAATGTCCCACTACCTTCTTGAACGCCTGTGTAAATGATACCTAACTAGGAATTTTAGATAAAACATCGATTTCATGCTCTGTATTGAATAACTCATAATTATAATTTTATATTATTATTGTTTACTTACTTTTTTCTTCTTTTTACAGGTTTCTCTTCCTCTACTTCAGATTTACAATAGTTATAAAGAAACCTTCTATTGTACGAGTTTGCAAAGGTCGAAAATGGCAGTGCTCCAATCACCAGCAAGGATATAAATTCTTTCATCAATGAAATGTGAACAGCTGTTTCTTCAGAAACTAATATATATTCTAACTCGGTAACACCTAAGTCCATTCTTTTCTCTCCATTCCTACTCCAAAATCCATAGTGCTCATATATCTTACACTTTCGGCACGTTTTTATAAAACGACTTCCAAGAAATGTACCAACAGTAGAATGATATATAACCACTACTTTGGGATTATTATCTATATATAGTTTCCCTCCACACTCGCGACATGTAGTTTTATCTGTTATCAAAACTGTTCCTAACCCAAATCCACTTTCTAAACAATGGGAGTGCCACTTCATGAACTCATGGTGAGAAGATTGTAATATTTGTGTATTAAAATATATTAGATTCTCACATTCTGCTTTAAACTCATCAACTTCTTTTTGGCAAACCTCATTTGTATCTTCCTTTTTAGCTACTACATAATTGTATACTACTCTTGCTACATCATTGAAATAAAGAAATTTCTCTCCTATACTTTGGAATACTCCAATTATACTTATCCACTGGGAAGAATTGCCCCTATCCATTTCTTATATCAATCCATTCAGATAAACTATGTTCACAGTTGTTGGTTTATCATTTGAATATCTTAACAGTATACACTCATATTTATACCTAAACAACCACGCCTGTATTATCAACAGTATATCTCCTTTCCGATATTCCACTCTTAAATTGGTAGACAAGCATCTATTTTTAACCCTTCACAAACGATAAACAATTACAAATATTTAGCTTCGCTTCTATCCTTATCGCCAAAAACAAAATAGAGTAACCTAGTAATCTTTTTTAATTATAAACTATTAAATATCTTAAGCCTACTTTACATAACCGTTTATTTTATAAAGCTATGAATGAAAATATGATATGATATCAGGTAACAAAATATAAATTTATTTCTGCTTAAATGCATTTCAAAGACATAGCATTTCCACTCCAAAGCTGTTCTTTATAGCTTATTCACTGTAACACGATATAATATTTCAACTTCTTAAACAGTCAACGCCTACATTTTATATCTCGCTTTGAAATAATCGTCTATTTTTTTAACTCTTTGCTATCAGTGATACATTCCTAAATCTAATTAGCTTCGCGTCGATTTTTATCGATCTTAAAAACAACTTCTTTTTCTTTACTTGCTTAAATTTTGAAATAGTCAATTTTCATTAATAATAACGATATATTTCATATAAACTATATATGTTTTGATCTCACCTTTCATTAATCATGAATTTCCACCCATAATAATAAGTCCATGGATATTTCATTATATCAGTTAAAAATAAAGCTGACAAATACTAAGTTGGATTATATTTGAAGTCTATAGATAGTTCAGCAATAGAGGAAGAGATACAAAATATAAATTTATTTCTGCTTAAATGCATTTCAAAAACATAGCATTTTCACTCCAAAGGTGTTCTTTATAGCTTATTCAGTGTAACACGATATAATATTTCAAGTTCGCAAAGAGTAAACGCCTACATTTTATATCTCGCTTTGAAATAAGCGTCTATTTTTTAACTTTTTCCTATCAGTGATACATTCGTAAATCTAATTAGCTTGGCGTCCATTTTTATCTATCTAAAAACAACTTCTTTTTCTTTACTTGCTTACATTTTCAAATAGTAATTTCTCATTAATAATAACTATATATTTCATATAAACTATGTTTTTATGTCTTTTTCATTTTTAATGAATTTGAAACAATAATAATAAGTCGATGGATATTTCATTATATCAGTTAAAAATAAACATGATAAATACTAAGTTGGATTATATTTCAAATCTATAGATAGTTCAACAATAGAGGAAGAAATAGAAAATATAAATTTATTTCTTATTAAATGCATTTCAAAACCATAGCATTTCCACTCGCAAGCTGTTCTTTATAGTTTATTAAGTGTAACACGATATAATATTTCAACTTCTCAAACAGTCAACGCCTACATTTTATATCTCGCTTTGAAATAAGTGTCAATTTTTTTCATTATTTCCTATCAGTGATACATTCCAAAATCTAATTAGCTTGGCGTCCATTTTTATCTATTTTAAAAACAATTTCTTTTTCTTTACTTGTTTACATTTTCAAATAGTAATTTTTCATTAATAATAACGATATATTTAATATAAACTATGTTTTGATATTTCCTTTCATTTCTCAAGAATTTCCAAACATAATAATAAGTACATCGATATTGCATTATATAAGTTCAAATTAAAGATAACAAATACTAAGTTCATACTCAATAAAGTGTTTCACACATATACAATGGATGTTGACCAACTCGAAGAATTATGAAATAACATCATTCTACTTGCATTTTATACAGGAAATATACTTCTGTCAGGATCGAACAGATACAACTTATTTCAATAACTTCTAGCGATATTCTTTACTTTCTTACAGTTTTAATTGATCGTTTTTCAAAAAATAATCTGTTACGATAAAGTTCAAATAAAACGTTGTTTTATCTTCCTCTTTATCTACTACATCATTGTATACTACCTTTAACGTTATTTTTTGTCTATTCTTTATCATAATGTTGACGTGTACACCCACTTATCAATTGACCTCTACCCCTTCCTGAACAATAAGTTGGATCCGCCCATGAACCTGTTATGAAGTAAATACTATTCAGTGTCACTTGCGTTTTAGAGATACCAAGGTATAAACATAATATAAAATACACCAACTATGGAACAAGACCATTTACGTGATCTAAGGGAAATTCAACTTAGAATAGAATCTTTATCAAAGGAAGAGATAATAGAAGAAAGAAAAGTCATGGTTCCATTGATTAGTGGAGATGTCTTTTTTAGCATGAACAATTGGCCAAAATGGATGGAATTACTCTTCTGGAAAAAGCCATTCAGTGATAATGACACATTTAAAGCCATTTGTAATTTCGTTGGGAATGGATGTCCGCCTCTGATAATCAGTAAATGGATATTAACTTCAACAAAACTTAACGCTGGCAAAGACCAAGTTGAGAAACGATTAAGACAAATTACATGGATATTAAACAACTGGAAACAAAATGAAAGAACATGGTTCTACTTTGACATTGTACACAAAAGATACTTTTATCTGGATGGAACAGATAGAATTCGTTAAAATAACTACCATGGATATTCACATACTTGAAGAACAATGACTAAAGAATACGCTTTTACACTAACGTATAACGATTTCTCTTCATTTATATATAATCTTTCAATTTTTCAATATTCCATAATATCTGTTATTTTGTAACAAATGTCAAGTTCATTTCCTTTTTTTTGGCATTCTACATAATATTTTGATATAGATTAGCAATGAATAATTGCATAAAGAGCCGACTTTGTGATGTACATTTTAAATTCAAAATATAATTTTTATAAGTATTAATATTTAGTTTAGACGTCTTTTTTAGCATGATTGAAGAATTGGCCTAAATGGATGTAATTATATTACTCTTCTCGAAAAAAACAATATAAACACTTTCAAAATAACAATTCCAGTATTTTGAAAATATATTTCACTGTGTTATAAATTCAATAAATACTTGTTTCCTTTCATTTTCGGCTATTAGTTAAATCACACTCATATGAGGGAATTGGATTATATTTCAAGTCTATACACACTTTAATCAATCGAGGAAAAGATACCAAATATTTTACCTTATTGTAACATTATATAACATTTCAATTTCTCAAACAGTCAACGCCCACATTTTATATCTCACTATCACATAAGCGTCTATTTTGTTAACCCTGTCCTATCACTGATACATTGCATAATCTAATTACCTTGTCTTCCATTTTTATGCTCTCTTCAAAATAACATTTAAAATTTCTTTACTTCCTTATATATTCAAGTCATCATTTTTGAACAAATCATAACTGTTATTATATATTTTAAAAAAAACGTTCTTTCTCTCTTTGCTTTCATTGGTAATGGATGTCCATCAATGATAATAAGTTTATCGATATTGACTAATATTATTCATTTCATTCATTTTCATATCTACATTATTGACGGAAAATTTATTATGAGAGGAACGCGCTCTAAAACCTATAACAGAAATAGCAAATGTTACTATAATTCAATAGGGAAATTATGCAACGTTTGTTTATCTCTGTTTGTTTTTCAGATAAGATAAGAATAGAAGCGAAGCTAGTCCTATCTAATTTTAGTTTTAGAAAATAAACACTTATGTAAAGTATGATTTTCATATTTTATAGCTGGTAAGAATCATTTTATGTCATGATATTATAAATAACTAATATCTTTCTTACTACAACTATCACCTTTAATAAGATATATACTCTTTCCATTTAAAAGCATATTCAACATTTCTCACTAATTATACTTCAAAATATTTTTTATAGAAGACGATTTTTATATTTATCCTAAATACAATATCAGCCATTTATAATATCAGTTTATATTTTTTATTTTTTTTATTTTCTTTTATAAGGTATATCTTCCAAGATCAATTATCATTCATTGCCATTTCAGTACTATAAGTCACTTATCATACATACCTTGTCTTGTAATTGGTAAAGATATCTCAGTTCTTTTCGATTAAAATCTTTTCAACTATTACTAACAACTTTCTTATATGCTTTTCAGTTAAACCCAAATATTATTTCGCACAATCATAGGTCACATAAGCGTCTATATCTTTATCTTATGTTGAGATATGAAACATATATATCTTTTCATTTTCTTTTATTTTTCATAAATCATTGGCATAACAATATATTTGACTATTTTTTGATTTCTTACAGTTTATTTTTTCTCAATTCCTTCTTTCTATAATATTTTACTTTCATCAGCTATTCTTAGCTAATTCTTTTCATTTATGACGCAGGAGTCGTTCTGCAAGACAGGAAGAATTACAATATTAACCCAATATTAGAATGTTAACACAATCTTTTGAACGTTCCCTTTGTCATCTATTCTTTCATTTCACTTCTCCACTTCTTCATTGCACTTTTGAAGTCATTACTGAAAAAAAATAAAAATAATGGTCATATTTTTTAGTCAATAACATTTGTCTTTATTATACATTTTCTATATAGAAATAGGAATCTATTTATTATATAACAATATCATTTTTCGAAAAGAACATATAAGGAAAACCTGTGGAATTTCCCTACATGTCACAAAGCACCATTTTCATCATATTATCTTAATAAAATATCACTTTCTTTCTTTTATTATACTGCGACTTTTAAAATTATTCCAACTATTCTAGTATACAAGCGTCGCTTCATTTTTTATCTATACAACAATTATTGAATAAACAGAGTAGGATTGTTTACTCTTATCTTATGTCATATTCAGTTTCAACTACAACAACTATATAAGATCTTCATTTTTCCAAGTACTGCCATATATACTACATTCTACCTTGAGGCTTCACATTGCTTACTATTACATAGAAAATGTCTAATAAGAATATTGCTGCAAAATTGGAGAAATGTGAAGAGGTGGATATCGATTGGAAACTCCTACCTCCTATAGTACTAAAGGTCAGTATCATTTCTTATAATCATCACTATAGTCCATTTCATATCACTTCAAATTCACTTTTTCTAGCTATAGAATATTTTTAAATTTTCAATTTAAATAAATGAATTGTTTCATAAGAACTTGAAAAACATAACACTTGCACATGGATTGGATAAAATATATTCTTTTTATTAGAAATAACAAAATACTTATATTTATATTTTATCCATGTTTTAGTGATAAAATCAATAGTTATTACGTATACCACACTTATCGTTAACTTATTTTTATAATAAAAACATTTGCAACTTCATGGAGATGTTATATTCTTATACCCATTTGTCTTTTCCATTTTTCAAGCATAGGCTTTTTGTAATAGTATTCATAGCTAAGTCAAATTTTACTTTAAGGTTTGTTCCACTTTCGCGAAAAGTATAAAGCAAACGAAAACCACTGTTCTTCTTGGAATACTGTCATTGATTTCATTTTGTGCTGGACATTCTCTAATCCGTATTGACGATTTTTGGCAAGAACCCATTATCAACTGGCTTGCAGTTGCGATAGGAACAGGTAAGATACTCTAACATTTTTTCCTTACCTTTTCATAAATATATCATTATATTCTATCGTTTCACAATATCTTTATAAATGCGAAGGGAGAAATAGAGTATATAAAATTGTTTCAGTCAACTATGTTTCTTTTATTCACTCTTAAGGACGGGGCCTACTATTTTCACTGCGAAGGTTAATGCTCATCTTCAGGTAAAATCATGCCGGCAATAAATCCAGCGATATGACGGCGAGCATGGTTGAATTTCTTTACATAGTAGGAAGGGGAACGGAAAGAAATTATCTTATCATCTTCGTGAGCAAAGTTTACCATGCGATAACTTTTTCAAACGTCCGGTTACCCACATTTTTTTATACCTGTAATTATTAAGAAAATGTTAAAGAATCTTTTTGATCTAAAATGTAGACAAAACAACCGAGTTTGTAATGGAAAATGGACAAAAATTCCATTTTTAGGAAGCTCGTAAAATACAAGTCGTGATTCTAAAAAAATTAAAATTTTCACTTCTAACTTTTAAAAATACGTGACAAAATATATATTCCTATTAGAAAATTACTTGTTGATCCTTTACAGCTATCAAAGAGATGTTTCAATAAAAATTCTTTGAAAAATATTTATATTTGTCATTTCAGCTAAACTCTTGACGTCAGATATATTTAAGGTTTATTATTTCTCTTAACTGCCCGGTCACCCCACCTTTTTTACCCAGATTTTAACAACCGTTTAAAGGTTTAAAACAACTCACGAACAACTCACATAGTTGTTTGAAGAATACATTACTTTTTAATTAGTAGACCCCGTCCTTAATATAAAGATATATAAATTTCAATTAACCCCTTCAGTTAATCACCATTTGGTTTATCACCTATTCCTCTATTTCATATTAAGTATTTATTATTCACTTCTACCCCTTTCTTATTTGACATGTATTAAATACCTTCAATTGCATATTTCTATATACTATCCAATTTAGTCTGTGTCTATTGTGTTTAATTATACCAAGGACTATTTTAAGATCAATTCCTTTTATTATTAACTAAAGGTAATTGAACCACCTTCCACAACTTCTATCACATATCCTACATTTTACTTATCTCCTTTTTGGAAATATTATATTACTGTACTTAAATAAATCCAACATAGCACTATTAATTCCTCTATAATACAATTACACTGATCTATTTAAATATATCTCTTCAAATTTCAATACTTCAACAATATTTTTATAATTTTAATTATGATATTTCTACTACCATATCTTTTTTTTTTATTAGTGATCATCATTCTTAAATTTCACAATGATTATCAAAGAGTAATATTCTTGTATACTTACAAGGACTTCCAATTATTGTAAATTTTAGTATACAATTTCTTTCTTGAAATAAGACAAACAACAGGTTCCAATTTCAATCTGTAATTTCCGATCTAAATCTATATTTATGTAAATTGTTATGATCTTTACTAAACAAACACATCAATCATTTCGAGTTTTTTAATTCTAAAGTGAATTTCTCTTATTGGTTGATCTGTGTGTTTATCAAACAGCAACAACATTTTCATATAAGGACATATTTCAATACGAAAGAACACATTTAAATTAGAATATGTTAAACAGATTATTTCATTTCCTTTGATTACTTTATATTCATTTTTCAATTTATATATTTTCTATAAAACTTTTTCAAATTGTTCAATATTTATGTATAAGAAATAAATGTTGATTAAACATTCATATCCCACTATATATGTGATTAATGGAACAACTATTTCTGTTTTTAATCTTTTTCTTCTGTAAACCCTGATTTGTGATAATCTTTCTTTAAATATTTCCATATATTACTATAAAATGAATGTGTATATATATTAATCACTCGTGTTCCTAGGGAGATGTAAAAGTGCCTTTCATTGCTTTTTGGAAAAAATTGTGGAAGATGTTGACAAGATACTATATACAAAATACAAAATACAAAGCAATATGGTACTCACTAACTGTACATGGGAAAAATTTGGTGAAAGAATGGCAAATGAAGGTGGACGTCAACTTGGTTTATTTGATGAGTTATTATCATTCTTTGGAATGATGAATATGTATTCCACTCAAAAATGTCAAGTCTCAGAATCAAAAGAAGGTTCCGACTTCCTACAAATGTATACAGGAAAGTCGAAAACCAGAGAGACTGGTAAGTATAGCACATCATTATTTGACAATTCATTTATTCGTATTTGCATCATAATGTGTATTTCACAAACATTTCATAGTGTTATATAACAGTTTTTATTTTATCTTTCATTTACATTTATTTCAACTATGACTATTTAAAACAATAACATTTCAATATTTACACTTACTTACAACAACGTTATCATACAAATAATAAGATTTTGTATTTAGTCTATTAGCAATAAATTAAAAGTACGAAAGATTCTAAAACATTTCTTTTGTTATTAATCCATTTTTTATATGAGATAAAATACAGCTATTACATTAATTCTTACTTTAATCAAATATTTATAGTAAAAAACGACAACTTCATGTTTACTTAGTTATGTCATTTCTTAGACTTGACATATCTTTCGTTACAAATTACAATATTTTGTACTTATGCAAGATTGAATTTAGGAATTAACAATTTTCATAAAGTGTTAAAGCTTTATAGTCATATATAATTAGATCTACATGATATCATTTTATTCAAAATGATATTGTACAATTCAACCGACTATGTAAATTGTTTAATTTAGTTCATAACATCCATTTCACTTTTATCATTTCATTATAACTTTTTTAGATTCTTAATTGATAAGATTCACAATTCTTTTCAAATATTTTCTCAGTGCCCTACTAATATTTTATTTTCTTCCTTTTCATCTTATACTCTAAACCTTTAGTTACAGGTAATGCGAACTTCCACATGACAAACCAATCATTTACTATGTTTGGTTTTACACAACCACATGCCGCAATTCCTATCATTAAAGATTTGCATAATAATGCAAAGGGATTCACTTCAAGAATCTTGTGGTTTTTCCCAAAACCAATATTTTGTTCGATGAAGGAGAGACGCTTAGATGAAGAGGAAATGATGATTGCTACAAAGTTTCGAGCTATTTTAGGTAAAATTCGAAGTTTTTTTTAAAAGACGTTATGATCTAAATATTTGAAATAGAAAGAACTGTATCTTTTTTATATCATCTACTTCTCTTTTATAAATATAACAATTTTTCATCATCTAGTTTTGATTTATAATTACAATGTATTAACTTTATGTATTACATGATATCTTTTTCACTTTTTTTTATATACTATATAGCTTGTCTTTCATCTTTAATATTATTTTAAAGTATTTGAATTTCTTTTCAAACCAATACAATATTTATGACACTGCTTTGATACAAATACTTTACAAATGGTAAAATCGGACATAATTCTAAAAGGGATTTCCTAGTTACTACTTCTTCCTTTTCATTTTACTTACACTCTGCACATCAGATTTCAAATTTTTATTCATTAACTTCTAAAAATGACATCAATGAAACCTAACCTTATCCTATTAAATACAGAACCTACTACTCCATCATTTGTATCAGTATAAAATAACTTCTATCAATCCAAAAGATATCATACTGGTTGAAATTAAATTTAGCTAAGTCAAAATAATATTGAACCTGAACCACAAAATATACATTTATTTACTTACTCTAATGAAATACTGACATACAATGCAATACTTCTTTCAAGTACTTAACTTATCATAACAGATTCAGATTTCAATCTGTACTTTCCTATTTCAATCTGAACTTATGCAAATTGTGTTGATGTATGTTAAAAATACAAATTAACCAATCACAGATTATTATTTCTAAACTGAACTTGTCTCAGTTAAGCACAAATTAACACCATTTGGATAAGAACATATTTTAAAACCAAATTATATATTTCTATTGGGAAACTGTTTCATATATTCTTTTATCTCTTTTTCATACTTTCGATGGTAATAAAACAAATATTCAATATCATCAAAAAAAATATACCATTATTGTACTAATTGATTAAAAATATTTCTTTATTGATTTTCAACTACTAATTACGATAATGTTTCATAACCATGTACATACTTCTTTATTTTTATTATTGATTAATATCTATTATATTCCATATATTCCAATATATTTCTTATATACTATTCTATCAGTGAACAATTCCATTAACTTCACATACAATACATTTACTTAACCTTCCAGTTGATTTCCTTTGTGATCTTTATAAAAGTGGTCAAACTACATATGCCTCACAACAACATGACAAAATTACTTTTGTTAAGGTATGTTGACTTCACATTTCAGTATAAATTGTTTAACATTTATAGTTAACATATTCTGATTTCAATCTATACTTTCCAATTTAAATCAGTACTTGTGCAAATTTTGTGAATTTTTGCTAAAGACACAGATAAACCAATCAGAGTATATTATTTCTGAAGTGGACTTCTCTGATTGGTTGATCTGTGTGTTTAGCATACATCAACACAATTTGCATAAGTACAGATTAAAATGGTAAGGTACAGATTTCAATCGGAACCTATTAGTTTAGAATTGATATTACATCTCAAATTCTGAACTACTTTGTGTATCTAAGTATAAAGAATATTTTATTAATTTTGGTATTTTGATATCAAATATATCTTATACTTTTTCATTAGTTTTCTTGGTTTTATAATATTTGGAATTCTTTTGAAAACTCGCATATTACATTGCATCATTATATTATAAATCTAATACATAACTTTTTTCTCAAACCCTATGTTGTAATAAGGTGAAAAGAAGAGTATTCCATATGGAAGAAAGTAACATCTTTGATGAGATTCATGATGAATGGGAACTCAACATATGTAAACAGTTTCCATATGACCACCTAGTCAATGGTAAGTATACTTCTTTAGTCTATACAACAGGTACATGTGGGTTTGCGGTTTTGCATTGGTATTGGCCTTTTTTTAATACGATGTTGCTGTTGACGACGTTCAACAAATTCGCGTTTACAGTGATGACTAACTTTGAGATGGGCGGATGTTTACATTATTTTATGTTTGGTGTAGGTTAAAACACACATTTGCAATCTTGTCATTTTCCATACTACCAATATTTTTGCTTGGTAGCTTATTGATTGTCATCGGTCTAAAAACTTCTACATTGTCGCAATTGGCTATTTTTACCTTTTCCTCTACCTTACTATTGTTGTATCACCTTTCTAATCATTGGACACTTTATCAAAAGACATGCGCTTTCATTTACTTTTTCTTTTAAAGTTTTCTATATCAGGGTCATTCCACCGTTACGGACATTACACAAAGATAATATGTTAAACCTATTTCTTTTTATTTTTCAAAATGTTAGTGTCAGATTTGCATGATTGTTTGTTACAATTTAGGTAATAGCTTCTAATTGAGAGTAAAAAAAAAGAAATTCACATTCCCATCAATGACAGATATATTTATTTCATATGTTGAAACGCACATTACAGCTAAATTAAACAACCACTTTGTTTAATCCTTCATTTCAAGTTTTAATTGCTCCGTATTTAAAAAGAACTCATACATTCAGGAACATTTCTTGAAGAGAATAGATGTTGTAGTTCTAATTTATAGCTATTCTATACACTCGGTTTCATTTGTTTTTTTTATTAATGAAAGTGTAACGTTACTGACATTAAACACAATGTTAAGAACTTTAAAAATTTCAAATTCAGTAAGTCAAAAATAAGATAATTGGCTATTTTACTTAGTAAATATTAAATAGAATAGATAATATTACAGTAAAATCACATTGACAATCTTATTCAGTTAACTCTGTTTTTGGAGCACGCCTTTTAATTTTGTCAAATTTTCATTATTTCAATGTCTCATGTGCAATGACCCACAATGTAACTGTAAACAAATTGTCACTATCATTTACCATTCATGTTTTTGGTTAAGTATTGTGTTGTTCAATCTCTTATTTCAATATTGTGATATCATTCACCTATCGCCCTCATATACAATATTGTAAAATATAATCATTTCAACATACATAATATATTACATTTCTATAATGAAACATTATTATCTATTTCATATCTTGCTAAAATAGATACTTTGATAAAATATATACTACTTAAGTCATATAATCATTCACATATTTTTCATTTCGATCAGCTTTTAATTCTGTTTAATATAATAATGTTATACAATCATTTTGGATTCAATTTCAAAACCTAATTGAGAGTTACTTCAATATTAGCATGTATGATAAGGTTGAAACAGTGAACAATGACAAGAATGTAACAACTACAAAATTCAAATCTCTATATCCTTCTTCAAATTAAAACAGTATCTTATCATTTCAATATCAATAACTTTATAAGAAATAATCTTGTAATGATGTATTTATTTATACATGAACTTAATACAAATCTTTTATTAGGAATATATTCAAGGGGGAAAGCCACAATCCTCAGATTAGCAGTACCTATGGAATTGTTATTGAACCTCACTTCCGCATTTGAAGAATCAATGAACAAAATTGGAACATCTGCTTCCAATGATGACAATGTCATTAGTGATAACAATCACAGTTTAGTAACAGAAAATACTGAATTACAAGAAGGTAAGGAATTAACAGACAATGAAACAGCAATATTGGATAAAGAATCAACAGAGGTAGAGACCATAACAACATCAGATAACAATAGTCAAGATACTACAAAGGAAGATTCTACGCATGTAGATAAAGATAACAATCCTATTATACATGTTCTCGATAATGTCGAGGATAATTCTGATTCTATTACATTAGAAGATTTCAATATACCACAGCCTATCATTAGTAAATCAAATGAATATTTCTGCCTTCACGATATGGATGAACCTGAATTGGAGCCCCTTCCAAATGATATTGGATGTGGAATTAGTTCTCTTGCTATATTGATTGCTAAGTCTATCGTTGCAACAAGTGCCAAACAAGTTTGTATGTGATCTCATTACTACTTACTCTAATTTATATCATTTACTTTAGATACTAATGTGATTGTTGTTTTTTTTAAATTACTTTTAATTATGAATAATACAATTATTAATACCTTTCTTTCAAGTTATATATTTTTCAATACCCTAAGGATATAATGTTCCCCTTAAGGTTCAATACGATTTTAAAATAGTTCAATTTGTTGAGAAACATTATGTACACTGATCTACATCTCTCTTCTAACTTTCAATTTCTTTTGTACTAATATAAATTATATACAATACTACTCTTTGTATGTTTTTAATTTTGGTATTTAAATCTCATGTTTTGGCATTAATGCATTTGTTAATGAAATATCTTATTTCAATATCGTCACTTTCACCTATAATAATTAACAAATTTTAACATATATTTAAACTAACAAAATATATGAAAAGAAAACACATCAAGTTATATAGTTCAGGTATTCATTATCAATTATCGTACTTCATAGGATAATATAGTATCAAATACAGTCAATCTCAGTATTGTATCAAAATAAGGAAGTGGAAATAATAACAATTCTATGTTTATTTCTTCAGTTTTAAGTGAAACGCCTTTTTTTATTCATAATTATCATCTAGCAAAGAAGGTTTGGAAAATATATGTCATAATATCATAATTATATATTTCCTCTAAGTTATTTTAAACTCTTTTATTTACTCTACACAATTTGAAATTAGTTGGAAATCCAAACATGACCTTTTGATAAGTTACTTAACCCATTGGGGGATAAATCATAATATTTTTATATTTTTTAATATTCTTTTCGACAATACTTGGAATTTATGTCATATTTATATCAACTTTTTTCAAATATCATGATAACAATACATTTACAGTTTTTTGGAAAATGCATATTAATCATTGAAGTTAACATTAATTTTTACAAATCAGAATCAATATACATGTCATGGTTTTTCGATGAGTGTCATAATTATATATGTCAACTTTACTAATTTATTCTTTTTATTTAATAGTATTACATTTCTTTCATTTCTAGGTATTCTCAATGAAAGAGATGTAATGGAAACAGAAGATCAAACTGCTCCACAATACAGCCGTGATATGTCTTTGTTAATCCGTTCCATTATACTAACAAATAGTGAAGTTATTTCTTTTACTATTTTAACCAGTAAAGGCAAATTCAGAAATATCGTAGATGGCTTCAATGGTAAAGATTTGGTTAAGCAGGTGGTTGACAAAATCAGATTGTTGGAAATTGGATCTGTTCGTTCTAAATATGTTGCTACTAACTGTTCAGAGGTAACACTTATATTATATATAATTTTATTTATTTAATTTATGATTTATCACCTATTGATAGAATGACACTCTCTAATTTTATTTGATCATTAAGTTTTATTATACAATGACAACAATAGTCCTAAAGGTAAAATATAAAATAACATTTATATATCATTGAAAACAATACATTGAGTTTATATCAGATGCAAGTATTTCCTATTTTATACATTCTATATACTAAAAACTTGTTACCAATCTTTTATTACCAAGAGTTTATCATTAAATGTTTATAACTTTTCATTTTGCCTTTTACCTCATTTGATTTATGAGTATTTCAATTATTCCTTTTATTTCTTATAAAGAAAAACACCTATTCTATCATCTACCTTAATTCTTTTTTAAATTACATTCTCATGTTATAGATTTACTTTTCTAACTTTCCAAACAATATCAAATAACATAATTTCTCATACCACTTGCATTTACCAAATATTATTCACAAAGTGTACAAGCTAGGTTCATGTTTTAGAGAATATTTAAGTATTTCCTTCCACCCCATTATTATATGCAAATATAAAAACCTCTTCCATTTTACTGTTATAATTTTAATTTGAAAATAGTCATATCTTTATTTATACATATCACAGGATATGCCAATCTAATATCCAGGTTACTATATGCATGTGTTTGGTACTAAATTATTCAGTGTATATAATTTCTGGTTATTTATTACCATTTCTAAGACTTTAACACAATCTTTCATTATAGGTATATTTCTTAGTAAAGGAAGAGCCACCAATTGATCAAGCTGAATCTATTATCTTTTCAAAGAAACTGGCCCCTTTTGGTATCAGCTATAAAGCATATGTTAACTCTTACATGTGCGAAGGTGAAGTACGGTACGTACTATGATTTTACTAGACTCATACGCCTACTTGCAGTAACGTTGTCATACAAAATAGAACATTTGTCACAAAGAAAATAGAACATTTGTGATTTAGTGCGAAAGTAATTAATTAAAA